>JAWQEG010004922.1:137500-202500 GCA_033782935.1 Petrolisthes cinctipes
AGATAAAAAGAAAGAAGTTGCTGAGGCTCTAGATGGTACACAGATAGTCAACACAAGATTCACACAGAAGGGAGACATCGTAATGAATTTTGAGGACGAAAAGAAGAGAGATGAAGCAGCTCATAAACTTGGGGCTGTACCCGATGTGACGACAAAGAATGTAAGGAAGTTAAAGCCTAAAATAATGATTTGTAACGTCAACAAAGAAGAATCTGGAGACAAGCTAATTGAGAACTTGATTGATCGAAATGACTACTTACAAGGGGTAACTGACGTCAAGGAAAAAATGGAGCTACTTTTTGATAAGCCTGCTACAGGTGGTACTACTCATTACATTATTAAGTGTGATCCAGAGATAAGGGAGCTGATTCATAAGAATCGTGATCAAATTAAATTGGAATGGGGTGTCTATTCCGTGAGGGACAGATATAGGGCGACGGTCTGCTATCACTGTCAAAGGTTTGGTCATACTGCACTTAGATGTTTATCCAAAGGAAAGGGAGAAGATCCAATATGTGCTAAGTGTGCTGGTAACCATAACACGAGGGATTGTACGTCTACTGAGAGAAAATGTATAAGCTGTAAGAGGTTTAAGAAAACTGATTTTGAGCATATGGCAAATGATGTGAGGTATTGTTCAGTGATGCAAGAGGAACTCCAGAAAATCAAAAGTAGCACAGAAAACGGATACTGAACAGCACAAACTTAAACATTATTAGAGGTTGTTTTTTCAATGCACAATCAGTGGGTAATAAGACAATGGATATTTGCGATCTAATTAACAATGATCATTTTGATATCATGGCGTTGGCAGAGACATGGTTGAGTAGTTATGACAAAGCTAAGATTCGAGAAATGACACCCGTGACGCATACTTTCTTGCATGTGCCGAGGCAAGGCAAGAGAGGTGGTGGAGTGGGACTATTTGTATCTAATATTTTCAAGAAAGTAAAATTAGATAAGGTGGAGTCATGGATTAGTTTCGAGCATATGCAGGTCAGTTGTGAGATGGGTGGGCGGAAATTTGTTTTCATAGTGGTGTATAGGCCACCAAGTGCTAACGCTGTTACATTTCTTGCTGAGTTTAGACTATATCTTGAGACGGTGGATTCAGTAAGCAGAAATGTATTCATATTGGGTGACTTCAATCTGTGGGTGGATGATACTGATAACCATCATGCTGTTGAATTCATAGAGATGATGAATGGTTTTGATTTTGTAAATAAAGTGACTAAGGCTACGTCCAGTACGGGACATATGCTGGATCTGGTTTTTTGTGATGCACGGCACGATCTCCTACAAAATGTTGATGTGGATGAAGTATGTAGCATATCTCCAATTCACAAGTTAGTTCGATTTGAAATTCCCTTTGAGAAAGAGAGGGCGCAAAGAAAATGGATCAGTTTCAGAGTTAAAAAATATTTCGATCCCGAGACACTTATTGACAGTGCGATACGAAGTTTGGAAACAGAGATGCAAAATAGCTGTGAACATGATATGACGGAGGCGGGAAAGTGTGTGCGATGTGTATCAATTTTGTATAATCTTGTTTTTAAAGAGGAATATGAGGCAATGTGTCCTGTAATCACAAAAGAAATAATTGAGAAAGATCATGCACCATGGTTTAATGGCGAGATATCACGAGCTAAGGCAAAGAAGAAGAAAAAAGAACGAGCTTGGCGTAGACTACGCACTGATATTGCTAGAAGAGATTATCAACACGCAAAGAGAGAAGAAAACAGACTCATAGTACGGAGAAAGAGGCAATATTACTCTAGTAAAGTCAAGGAGGCCAGGTCAGATATGAATAAACTATATCTCATACTCAATAATTTAACTGGTAATAAAAAGAAGCCAAGGTTGCCTGAAGGATATCCTGATGAAGTACTTGCAAACAAATTTTTAGAATTTTTTGACAATAAAATAGCAACTATAGTGGAAAGCTTTCCAGGAAGTGGTTTGAATGTGATGCATAGACATACTCAAATGTCTGAGAGCAAATTACTTTGCTTTCAAAACATCAGTATGGCCAAGATGAAAGAAATTGTACAAAGAGTGAAATTAACTCATTGCGATAATGATCCGTTACCTGTATCGGACATTATAACGAGTAAAAATGTAGACGAAATCTTTAATGTGTTCCTGCAAATTATCAACCTCAGCTTTGATAACAATGTTTTTCCGGAGAGTGAGAAATTGGCTATTATCAAGCCTATTGTAAAAGGCAACCTTGATCCTCAGAGTCTAAGTTCGTATAGACCAGTATCAAATCTGACCTTTTTATCGAAAGTGATTGAAAATGTGATTTTAGATCAGTTATGGCATCACTTGAATAAGGTGAAGGCTATACCTGATAGTCAGTCTGCATATAGGCAGCTATACTCAACTGAGACTGCACTATGTACTGTAGTAAATGACCTAATTGTGTTAATGGATGAAGGAAAGTGTAGTGTTCTTATTATGCTTGACTTGAGTGCTGCATTTGACACAGTAGTGCATAGTATACTCCTAGATGATTTAAAGTCTATAGGTGTTGAGGGGAATGCACTGGTCTATCTGGAAAGTTATTTAAAAGATAGAACATATTGTGTACAGATTGGGAAATCCTTTTCAAGAAATAAACCCCTGCGAAGAGGAGTCCCTCAGGGGAGTGTATTGGGTCCTATTCTCTTCTGTATCTACACTATCAAACTATCACATATACTAGAGAAATATGGTGCAAACTTCAAACTATTTGCTGATGATACACAGTTTTATATATCTATAAATAATGTGGTGGATGCAGAGGTGAATTTGAGTGTTATTATGTCCGATATTAAGGATTGGATGGATTTGAAACAACTCAAGTTAAATCCAAGTAAAACTGAGTGTTTGATCGTTGGAAAGAAGACCAATCTTAGAAGATTGGACATCTCAAGCTTACGAGTGCATGGTAGTACGCTGAATGTAAGAAACAAAGTGAAAGACTTAGGAGTGCTGCTAGACGAAAATCTCTCTTTCGAGGCTCAAATTAATCAAGTGGTGAAAGTTTCTGGTTATCACCTGAAGAACATTGCTTTTGTTAGAAAATATTTAGATCAGGATACCGTGAAGATGCTTCTTCATAACTATGTCATAAGCAGACTGGATTACTGCAATTCCTTATATTATGGTTTGCCAGACTATCGGTTAAGAAAATTGCAAAACGTAATGAACAGAGCAGCAAGATTAATTAAAGGTCTTCCATCTCGTGAGAGGATAACCCCAGCACTCATTGACTTACATTGGTTACCAATAAAGGCGAGGATTGTGTACAAGATATGTCTTCTAACATTCCGAGCATTAAAATTTGGAAAACCGGAGTACTTGATGAATCTTTTAAGAGGTTTTCAAGTAAATACCTCAATGGAACTCAGGCATAGTGATGAGCAATACAGGTTAAATGAGCCAAGGAGTATTCTGACAATGGGTTTCAGAGCGTTTGAAAGGTGTGCACCAAGGCTCTTTAATGGATTGCCATTAGATGTCCGGAACAGTGAAAATTGCACGATTTTTAAGAAAAGACTGAAAACACATCTGTTCGCTGAATGTTACGACACGGATGATATGAGTATTACAAGTGATTATAGTGTTTAGTAATATTGAGAGAGGCCCTGCGGAGCACCATCTGCTGGTGGAGCGGGGCATAGAATATCCAACAACAAGTAACAAGTAACAAGTAACAGGCACCATTGGTGATAATATGTGGGCCGCGGCCCGTGGCAGTCACAAACATTGCACTCTGTTTCTTTATATCAAAAGTTTAACTAATCTTAAATTAAATTTTGGATGTTCAAGAACTCTTACTATTCAACTATTCATTATTAAACATAAGGAAATGAGTCTGAGTATTTTAGAACAAGAATAACCGTGAAATACCCAGAAAAAGTAGCGCGTCATTCCTACTCCCCTGCCCAATAGACACTGAAGAGCACATGTGGTGACGGAAGTATATATAAGACACTTGTGTCACACCAGGCCTACCACCATTACATCACAGTGTTAAAAGGATGGTAACAAAACTTTTTTTGCCGACTGTACAAAGGATACGATAAACACGGTGAACCTAAAATGTACATATATTTACACTATTTACAAGTGGGTTTTGACACACTCCGTACTGTAACACTTCCAGGATCTCTGGCTAACACACAAAATATGTCCAGGGTCTCTGGTCACCACACAACTCTGAACTCTGGCACAGACAAAGTGGGGCTCACTCCTCCTTCTGTGAGTGCAGGCTTACTTCTCCCGTCCCCCACCTCAAACACCCTCAGGTTAACTTGGCAATGAATCACTGCCTCCAACATATTAACAGAAAACAAAACACGAAAAAATAATACTGTGAAATACACCAACAATCTTATAACATTTTTCTTTTTGTTTTCATAACATTACTCTTTAAGTTTATACATATCAATATTCTTCATACATAATTTAATACTTTATGTAGAACCACAAAGTACCCCACAATGAACACGAATTATTTTAGTTTTGCTTAGTCGTTTGACACACCCCCACACCAAGGTCACACTATGTTGCATAGTGTGTCCTATCACAAACGACTAAGATAGTCTGAAAAGAGGTTTTCTTTTCCTTTGATAACCTTCACTGAGAACTTATAATTCTGTAAGTATAAAGACCATCTTAAAATTCTTGAGTTCTCAATTTTCTTCTTTTGAATATATTCTAGGGCTGCATGATCTGTATACAATAAGAATTCCTGACCAAATAAGTACCTATCAAATTTTGTTATTCCATATACAATAGCCAACCCTTCCTTTTCCACCACGGAATATCTTGATTCACGTAGTTGGAGTTTTCGACTTGCAAAAGCCACTGGGAGTAGACGCCCATCCCACTCCTGCATCAGTGCTGCCCCTATACCACGATCCGAAGCATCGGTCTGGACCACAAACTGTTTATTAAAGTCAGGAGCTCTGAGAACAGAAGGGGTGGTGATTAATGTTTTCAAGTTTGCAAAAGAGGTCTGGTGAATTTGTTGCCATTTTAGTTTATTTGGTTGTCTTTTTTGTAGGAGATCAGTGAGACATGCTGTGATCGAGGCAAATTGCGGTATAAATTTTTGATACCATCCCACTAATCCTAAAAATGAACGCAACTGTGTCTTAGTGACGGGTGAGGGAGCTTCTCTTATTTTCTGGATAGTATTGTCCTGAAGGGACACCTTTCCTTCACTAATAGTATGACCCAAAAATGATATTGAATTATACCCCAGCAAATACTTAGATGGACGGATAGTGAGGCCAGCATCACGAATTTTACCAAACAGTTCTCTTAGGGTTACCAAATGATCCGTCCATGTCTCAGAATGTCCCAGTACATCATCCACGTAATGATCCACATTCTTCTGTTCTCTGAGCAGTCTCCTTATCATCCTTTTGTAAGTAGCAGGGCTATTGACTAAACCAAATGGCATTACATTAAACTCATAACATCCACTAGGGGTTGTGAATGCTGTGTACTCCTTATGAGCGTCTTCCATTGGGATTTGCCAAAAGCCCTTACTAAAGTCAATCTTTCAGAAATATATCTTATTAGCTAATTTACATAATATATCATCAGGTTGTGTGATTGGTTCATTGTCAAACTTTGTTATGCTATTTAATTTTTTATAATTCACACAGAATCTGACTGATCCATCTGGTTTAGTTACCAAAACCAGTGGTGCACAATAATCAGATGATGAACGATCTATGATACCTGCCTCTAGCATTTTCTTAACCTCCTCTTCAACTTTGTTGCGTGTGGCATAAGGTAATGGGTACGGTCTTTCTCTAACCGGTTTGCAGTCATGTAAGGTTATATTATGTTTTATCAGGTTAGTACGACCTGGTTTGTCTGTGAATATGTCCGAGAATGCAGACACTAATTTCAATAGATCTTTTCTTTTATCATTACTAAGATCAGGATTTATACTTACATCTCTGACAGACTCCGTGCCCGTTACCTCAGGTACACTCAACAGCTGTTCTTCACCAGGAACCGTACTAGAAATTATAGAAACTGCCATTACAGTATTTGCTCCCGATCTTCGTACTTCTTGAGAAGATTTGCATGAAATACTTTGCTTCTACCATCCTGCAAGGTTATTCTATAATCACAGTAATTAATTACTTCTGTTACCTCAAATGGGCCTTTCCAGTTTAATAATAACTTGTTTGTATCAGTAGGCAGTAGTAAAAGAACTTTGTCTCCAACATTGAAATTACGCTGTCTGGACTTCTTATCATAATAGTGTTTTTGTGCCTTCTTAGCATCACCCAGATTCCTTTGAGCTATCTTACAGGTTTCTTCTAATCTGTGTTTTAATTCTGTAACATACATGTAGGTATTATGAATCTCCTCAGTATAATTCTCATTACTCCATAAAGTCTTTAATAAGCTTAGTGCGCCTTTCACCGTACGACCATATAACATCTCAAAAGGAGAAAAACCTACACTCGCTTGATGTACTTCCCTGTAAGCAAACATGACCGCGGGTAGATACCTGTCCCAGTCCTTTGGTCGTTCTTGGCACATCTTCCGTAACATGGACTTCAAGGTTCCATTGAACCTTTCATTAAGCTCATTACACTGAGGATGGTACGGGGTAGTAAATGCCTGTTTCATACTTATGAGTCGACAAACCTCAGACATCAGAGAAGATGTGAATTGTGAACCCCTATCGCTTAACACTTCTTGGGGAAACCCTAATCTAGAAAATATTTCCATCAAAGCTTCAGCTATGGTCACCGTTGATATTTCTGGTAATGGGACTGCCTCCGGCCACCTAGTTCCATAATCGATAAAAGTCAAAATGTATCTATTACCTCGGGACGAAGGTGGACTAATCGGACCACCTAAGTCTATGGCTACAGTTGGAAATGGAATGGTTATCACTGGAAAAGATTTCAATGGAACTTTACTAACCTTGCCCTTAGGTGTGGTTCTTTGGCAAACGTCGCATGTACGACACCACCTTTTTACATCAGACGTCATTTCAGGCCAGTAAAAGCATGATTTAATCCTGTCCTCCGTTTTCTTTGCACCCAAATGACCTCCCATTAATGACTCGTGTGCTAACTGAAGTATTCTACCCCTTCGTGCAAATGGTATTAAAAGTTGCTTAACTTCAACCCCGTTATTATCATACAGCCTGGACCATAATCCTCCATCTTTAACATAACAAGTGTTACCATCTGTAGAGTTGTTAACCTTTTGCAGTAATCTACATAGATTTTCATCAGACTCCTGTTCGGCGATAGTGATGGGACGATTTTCCAATCCTCCCTCCACCACAACCTTTAAAGGACGCCTTGGCTGTTGATCTCTTTGGTGTTGTGCTCGCGTCACCACTGCTCCTCCGATATCATCCGGTGATATGCACATTCCGGAGAAGGGGTCTTCACACGTCCTTGTCCCCTTTGTAGTTAGTGGGTGTTCTTCATCCTCCCTACAGACTGTCGATGCGTCGCTTCCACCTGGAGCTTCAGATGTCGCAGAGAAAGGGGTCTCATGTGTGAAGGAGTCACCTACAGTAGTGCCTGGTATGTTCCCAATAATGAGGTCGCAAATAGGGTTCTTCATACACATTGCTTCCACTTCACCAGTGTAGTATGGGGTGCTGACATAAATCTTGGCCACTGGACAAACGAGAACTGTACGATCAATTAAAAAACACCTTTTTACACCTCCAGTCATTTGTTCAGGGCGGACACACTCCTCTTTCACCACTACCCCTGTACAACCAGTGTCCCGTAGAACTTCTACCTTCCGCTCACCAACCAAACCGTCACTCGTCAGTAGTCCTCCTGCCATGGATTCGGAACCTAGTGACCAGGGAACTTCCTCCTCACCAGTTGATAAACTTCCTGTAGGATTGGATGTAGATTCTTTACAGGCAGCTGATGTCACATCCTTCTCTTTCGATCCGACGTTTTGCAGCTTATGTCCTTTCCCTGAAGTCCAGCAATCCCTGGCCACATGTCCTGAACGATGGCAAAGAAAACATTGCCTCCGTACACGATCCTGCTCTCGTATCACGTTGGCGTGTGGTGTTGTAGTCGTCGTAGAGGTTTCAGACTGGCGTGACCCAGTATCTTTAATTTCTTGCTTAAACCTTGGGTTATTTTTATCACACCACATAGGACTACCGTGTGCACCTAAATACTGTTCAGTTAACTTAATCAGGTCTTTCAATGCAGTGGGAGTTCTTTCTTTCAAAAATAACTTAAGATCCGTTTTACACTTCCTTAGGAATTGTTCTCGCAACATTAAGTCTCTCAATGATTCAAAATTTTTGCCAACACCAGAAAGTTCAATCCAACGATCAAAATAGTGACACATTCGAGACGCAAACTGAGAAACTGTCTTGCCCTTTTCTGGGCAATTATCCCTGAACTTTTGTCTGTAACCTTCCTCTGTTAACAAGTAACGTTGTAATATAGCCTTTTTCACTGTGTCATAATTACTGGCATCATCTAACGGAAGAGACACATATGCTTGAAGAGCTTTCCCGGTTAACAGAGGACTTAGTATATTTGCCCAGTCATCACGTGCCCACTTATTTGTTGATGCATACCTTTCAAATCGATCGAGATATACGTCAACTTCCTCGATGGTTTGATCATACTTTGGTAGTTTTGGCTTCGGAACAGCAACCTGGGGTGAAGGAGGAGCGGTGGAAGTGGCTTGAGTTGCAGCTAGTTTCGTTTTTTCAATCTCCAGTTGTAACTTCAAATTTTCCTTTTCTTCATTCCGCTCTTCCGCTCGTCGTTGACGCTCTTGCTGTAGAAGTTCTGACACAAACTTTTGTAAACCTTCACCACTATACCCAAGTGTCTGTCCCAAATCTGTGTACTCTTTGAGTAACTGATACTCAGCCATTATGCTCTTCACTTTGTTCTCGACGTGTTAGTTTACTCCCGTATCCGTACGTGCACTATATGTCCCGGGTCTGGGCACCATTTGTCAGGGGATCGATAGTACAAAGGATACGATAAACACGATGAACCTAAAATGTACATATATTTACACTATTTACAAGTGGGTTTTGACACACTCCGTACTGTAACACTTCCAGGATCTCTGGCTAACACACAAAATATGTCCAGGGTCTCTGGTCACCACACAACTCTGAACTCTGGCACAGACAAAGTGGGGCTCACTCCTCCTTCTGTGACTGCAGGCTTACTTCTCCCGTCCCCCACCTCAAACACCCTCAGGTTAACTTGGCAATGAATCACTGCCTCCAACATATTAACAGAAAACAAAACACGAAAAATAGACTTATATGCCAGGGCCGGTATTCACAAAACATTTTAAAGTTTGGATGTATTTGTATATTTGCATTACTGACCTCACCAAACTGTTTCAGGCACATTTCAAAGCAGTGAATGGTTTGTTATTCTATTTATTCAATTAGTATGAGCTTATGTTATGATTTCGAAGCAGTTCCGTGTCCCAGTCCTTGCCGTGAATGAAAGCTTACAAACAAAATTTTTACTTAAGCGTGAACTTTGCTTTTGTGAACACCGGCCCAGGAGACTTCATGGGTGAGTGGGTGGCTGGGGAGTTATCTAAAGGAAACATTAAATTTTGTGATGGCCAATAAAAAGTGTTCAACTGACATCTTGGTTCATGGTTAAGGGGGAGATACAGTGTTGGTAAATCTGGAATAAATGATTCCTCCAGACTACTCCAAGCAACAGACCACTATTATTTTTGTTAACTTGGTACTGTTTCCTGGCATACTTTGGAGGAATCAAGGGACTCCAATGTATCTAAAATATATCTTCCCCTTAACGCAATTCAGTTAATTAGTTTTTATTCCGGATGGTGAAATATTTACTTCCCACTGGGTTTATATAAAATACTGACAAGATTGCTAAGTAGTAGCATTGTGGCTTAGAATGCATTGCAAACCACCACTGTAAAATATTAATGGAGTGTTAAATCTCGAACAACTTATTCTTTCAGAGTATTCTAAGCAACAACAACAGGCCACCATTATTTATGTTAGTCTGGTCCTGTTTCCTGGCATACACTGGAGAAATCAAAGCACTCTAGTATACCTAAAGTGTATTATTACCCCCTTAATAAAACACACAAATAAACACATTAACACACACATCAGGTCTGGAACTAATATTGGTTGTGGTTGTTGTGGGAGTGATGAGGACTTACTGTGTTGTAGAACTAAGACTAATGAAACAAATGAGATGGTAAGATTATTTTTATGTCCACACCATCCATTTTGTGTTTTGACCTTCATTTTGTTGTCTGTATGAAATATATTACAGGTATATATTAATTTTTGCTATATCTCATAATAGTTTTGTTTATATGTGGGAAAAATTATAATTCAATATTTTTGTTTATTATTATTATTATTACTGATATATTTTTATTTTACATATTTTTTCAAGTTCTGAAAATTTCATGTTATCTTTTATTTGTTTTCAGGGTTTTGTGGATACGTGTGTATTCTGAATATCAGTTAATACATTTTTCTTGATTTACAAAAGAATTGAAGTATCCGAGGTAGAATACTCTATGTATAATTTTGATAAAAGTTATACACAGATATATACAGTAATCCATTGTTGTCTTTCAGTTAATTAGGACAAACAGTACTGTGATCTAAAATTTTAATAACATGATTATACAGACTCAGTTTAGTGTTTACTTTATCATGCTTATTGTAACCTTGGTGTTGGTGGATATCATTATTATTATTATTATTATTATTATTATTATTATGAGGTGGTGCAAAATCATACATGTGTTGTATTTTATTACCAAAATATTTAATACGATGGAAGGAAAGTGTTGGTGGATATTATTATTTTTATTATTATGAGGTGCTGCAAAATCATACACGTGTTGTTCTTTATTACCAAGATATTTACTAAGATGGAAGGAAAGTGTTGGTGGATATTTGATTGTGACTGTACAGTGTGTGAAGTGACTGAGATGGTTACAAAGATACAAACCTCACTTTGTTATATTAACTACCATAATAATATATGTAAAGAAATGTATGTATAATAATAATGTTTGTGTGATTAAATTAATGAGTTAAAATTAGGTGTAAGGGTATTTTGTATCAATTATTCATTAGAGATTACTTCAGTGTATTTATAGTTAAAGACATACAGAGAGAATTCCAGGAGAAATTAGCTGTATAATTTTGCAACGTCATAATAATAATAATAATAATAATAATAATAATAATAATATTCACCAACAATTTCCTTCCATTGTAGTAAATATCTTGTTAATAAAGAAAGAAATAACTTGTTAATAAAGAACAACACATGTATAATTTTGCAGCACCTCATAATAATGATAATGATAATAATATCCACCAACACTTTCCTTCCATCGTAGTAAATGAGGTTGAGAGAGGATGGACGGAATATAGAGTCACACTAATGGAAGTAACAAGAGAAGGTTTGTGGTGAAATGAATGGGTGAAGATGGAGAGAAAGAGAAACATGATGATGATGATGGTGTTAAGAAGTGAGGCAGGCAATAATAGCAGAGAAGAAAAGAACTTAGAAAGAATGGCAGAAAGAGAAACATGGTGATGATGATGGTGTTAAGAAGTGAGGCAGGCAATAATAGCAGAGAAGAAAAGAACTTATAGGCGTAGGGATGTGGTGGCCCCATCGTCCACTCTGTTTACGGAGTGCAAGTAGCCAAAGCCCTCGGGAGCAGGGGGGTGGATGCTTTCCCAGGCAGATAAACTCCTTGAGAGTGAAATGGCTGGAAAGCTCGCCAGCATGCGCATGGTTTTAGCACAGCTGAGCCTTGCGGGTGCGGGCAAACAGGCAAGTTAGCTGCCTACTGCGACTGCAACACTCTGGCGAAGTGTTCAGGTAATTAGCCAAAGAAACCAAGATGAACTCAGAAAGAATAGCAATGGCCCCCAGTCCCGTGCAGCTCTTAAATGGGCAGGGGTTGCAAAGAATCACACGGTTGCCTCATATACAACATAATTCTCTAATTAATGCAAAAAATATGTTAAAAATTGGTAATTGGAATGTAAGAACACTCAATCAGGACAGTAAAATTGATGAGTTAGTGGCGGTTTTCAAAAATTATGGACTTGATATTTGTGCTCTAACAGAGACTAGATTAAGCGGAACTGATAAGCTGGATTTGTGGGATGGTTTACGTATGTTGGTATCTGGACGACAGGATGGAAGGCATTATCAGGGTGTAGGATTACTACTGAGTTGTAAGGCAAATAAGGCTTTATATGAGTGAGAAGCTATAGACGAGCGACTGCTGTATGCACGATTTAAGTCCAATCATGGTAACATAAGTATGTTTGTGTGTTATGCGCCTATTAATAATGCACCGGATGAAAGGAAAGACGCATTTTATGAAAGATTGCAGGAAGTGGTAGGAATAGTTCCTAGACATGATATTTTGGTCTGCATTGGCGACTTTAATGCAGTGTTGGGCTGTTCAAACGAGGGATTTGAGCATTGTATGGGTAAAATGGGTGTTGGTAGAAGGATGACTGAAAATGGAGTGAGGTTTGGGAGCTTCTGTTTGGCTAATGATTTAGTCATCGGCGGTACACTTTTTCAGCATTGCAACATACACAAGACAACGTGGGTGTCACCGTGCGATAATTACAAAAATCAAATTGATCATATTGCTGTCAGTAGAAGGCATAGAAGTTCTTTGCTAGATGTTCATGTTAAACTAGGAGCGGATATTGGTAGCGATCATCAACTCATCATTGCAAAAGTAAAGTTTAAACTTAAAAGTCAGAAGAAGGAAAGATGTGGTACCCGTGGGTATGATATTGATGCACTTAGAAGGGAAGGAGAGGAAAGGGAAGAGTTTCGATTAGAATGCAGAAATAGGTTCTTTGTGCTGGATGCGTTGGAAGAGGGGGAGAGAAGTGTGGGGGGATGTGAACAAAATTTTGCATGAAACTGCTGATCGTACGATCGGAAGAAGACGTAGATGTAGGAGAAAGACATGGATGTCAGATGAAACGTGGGATATGATAAAAAAGAGACGTGAAGCGAAATTGAGGACTGAGATGCATTGTGATGATGATAATGAGATTGAGATAGCAAGAGCTGAGTATTGGAGTTTGCATTCAGAAGTCAAAAGGTTGGCAAGGAGAGATAAAAGAAGATATGTAGATGGAAATGTTACAGAAACTGAAATTTTAATAAATAGAAATGATGGACAGAGTAGCATATGAATCAATTAGAAAACTGAGTGGCAATGCAAAGAAACGCAAGGAAATACCTGTTAGAGATAGGGATGGTAATTTACTGACTAAAGATGGAGATATTAAAAACAGATGGAAAGAGCACTTTGAGATAGTTCTTAATAGGCCAATACTGCCAGAATATATACCACCTGCTGAGGAAGATTTAAATATAGAAACAGGAGAGATAAGGATGGGGGAAGTGGAGAAGGCAATGAAATAGTTAAAGAATAATAAGGCACCAGGGGAGGATGGTTTATTTCCAGAAATGTTTAAAGTGGAGGAGGATAGATTAACAATGATCTTGACCAAGTTATTCAATAGGATATGGGTAACAGGAATAATACCATCAGATGTTAACAATTGATCTTGACCAAGTTATTCAATAGGATATGGGTAACAGGAATAATACCATCAGATGTTAACAATTGATCTTGACCAAGTTATTCAATAGGATATGGGTAACAGGAATAATACCATCAGATTGGAAGTATGGTGTGACTGTTAAAATTCCCAAGAAAGGAGACCTGAGTGAATGTGGTAATTGGAGGGGAATCACTTTGTCACCGATAGCTTTGAAAGTGTTTAGTAGAGTGTTGTTAAATAGTGGTTGATGATATACTTAGGAACGAGCAGGCCGGTTTTAGAAACATTAACAATATTAAATTACTTAACACTTACCTGGTTATAAAAGAACAAGGTAATAAATACATACATACAAATTGAAAATGTTGATCAGAAGTGCACCCCCCTAATACCCCCCAGCCCCACCCACCCCTAAAATGGTTAGTACTCACCCTAAAACAGTTAGTACTCACCCTAATATTATTAAAGTTGAGTTCCTTGGTGTTTGGATCATCGTTGGTAAGCTTACTAATGGCCTCCTCCACATTGGTAGGGGTTAGGGAGGTGCAGGAGTATGGGGCTGTCTTGGTGGGGGGTTTAGGGTGGTGCGGGAGTAGAGGACAGGCTTTCTACCCCCCCCCCCCAAGCCTGACCAATACTCCCGCACCCCCCAACCCGCCCCCAAGCCTGCCCCATACTCCCGCACCCCCTAGTCCCCCCCAAGCCTGTCCCATACTTCCGCACCCCCCAACCCCCCACCAAGCCTGCCCCATACTTCCGCACCTCCCTAAGACAGCCCCATACTCCCGCACCCCCCTAAAACCCCCAAAACAGTTAGAACACACCCCAAAACGGTTCGTACTCACCCTAATGTTGTTGAAATTGAGCTTTTTAGTGTTGGGATCATCGTTGGTAAGCTTACTAATGGCCTCCTCCACATTGGTATCATTGGGTGGTTCCATAGGGAGGGGTTTGAACTTGGTGGCCTTGGTAATACCTCTCCAACCCACACCAATGGTTAGTACACACCCTAATACCCCATCTTCAATCTTGGTAAGGGGTGCGGGAGTATGGGGCTGTCTTTGGGGGGTGCGGGATTATGGGACTGTCTTTAGGGGGGTGCGGGAGTATGGGACAGGCTTTCTACCCCCCCCCCAAGCCTGCCCCATACTCCCGCACCCCCCAGTCCCCCCTCCAAGCCTGCCCCATATTCCCGCACCCCCCCAACCCTCCACCAAGCCTGCCCCATACTCCCACACCCCCCAGTCCCCCCCAAGCCTGCCCCATATTCCCGCACCCCCCAACCCCCCACCAAGCCTGCCCCATACTCCCGCACCCCCCTAAGACAGCCCCATACTCCCGCACCCCCAAAACAGTTAGAACACACCCCAAAACGGTTCGTACTCACCCTAATGTTGTTGAAATTGAGCTTTTTAGTGCAGGGATCATCGTTGGTAAGCTTACTAATGGCCTCCTCCACATTGGTATCATTGGGTGGTTCCATTGGGAGGTGTTTGAACTTGGTGGCCTTGGTAATACCTTCCCAACCCACACCAATTAATTATAGAAATTCTGGGTTGTCTATAGACTCTAGAGGACAACAACAAAAATTCCATCAACAACTATGGGCAACTAACGAATTAATACATACATACAATTATTTTGCGGAATATTTGAGACATTTGTATATGTAGCAATTAACAGCAGTTGTAGTTTCTTACTATAATTACTGTTACTATCATTATCATTCAAATTATTACAGTTATACTGCTATCTTCACTATCAATATGTTGGTATCATTATTACTATAATCCTTAAATAAATTATGTAGGGAATGAGACCAATTAATAATTTCCTAGCACATTTCTAGTGCATTTCCCACCTCAGTCTAGCTCATTTTTGTTGGTCAGGTTTGGCATTGTAATTGGCAACACTGTTAAATTGGCAACATTGGTACGACTCGCTGGAGAGTGGAGGAAAATCGATTCAACAAGTTGTGTTGTTTGTGAATAACAGAGCAATTTATTATATTATTACCATGAATATTGGGGGTTACCATATTGGGTGTACTAAGGTGAGGTTTAGGTATTTATTGAAAGAATTACCGTTTTGCAGCAGTGTTGCCAGATCCGGCTGGGTCCCAGTATTTTGCCCCAGTCATTTATTGTATTTTATCACGATTATTTCCCGGTAGTTTGCCCAGGTTAGGTTCCGGTAGTTTGCCCAGGTTAGGTCCCGGTAGTCTGATGCAGTCTAGGTTAGGTTAGGTCAGGTCAGGTAAGGTCAGGCTAATTTCAAAATGCCCCATTTGAATATGCCCTATCTTGGAAATGGGGCATTTGCGGAGAAAATGCCATAGAAGAAAATAGTCTTAGAATGGTCTAAATAAGTGGGTAATGAAGGTAGAAAAACCGTACGCAATAACGGTAATTCATTCAATATTTACCGAGATTTATATTGTTTAATAGTAATATGAAGTAATTAACATGTAAATAAATACCGTTTATTGTTGTATGTGAAATAACGGTAAATATTGCGATTATCTGCGTCCTCGATTCAGACGAAATAACCTAACCTAACCAAACCTAACCTAGACTGTTTCTACCTTCGGGACCTGACTTAGATTCCTTCGGGACCTTTAAAAATAAAATAGATCCTGTGGATAGGAGCTAAAAGTATCTCGATTGGATGGGTCAGGCGTATTGTACACAACTGCCTGCTGGACCTTCTGTAATTTTGCCAATGGAATCTGGTAACACTGTCCGGCCAACTTCAGTTCGTCCCTCCGCTACAGAAATGTTGTATCTTAAAATTGAAATTAGCAAAGAATACATTTCCACATGATAATTCCACTGAGTATTGATAAAGGAAAACGAACCCTACCTAACCCAACCTAACCTAACCAGTAGTTCGCCAGCACAGATAATCGCAATATTAGCTGAAATAATACCATGTCGTTTTGGTAAATATTGAAAGAATTAGCGTTATTGCGTACGGTTTTTCTGCTTTCATTACCCACTAATTGAAACAATTCTAAGATTATTTTTTCTATGGCATTTCCTCCGCAAATGTCTCATTTTACCGCATATTACCTAGACCACATCAGACTACCGGGACCTAACCTGGGCAAACTACCGGAAAATAACCCTGGTAAAGTACAAGAAATGACCGGGGCAAAATACTGGGACCTAGCCGGATCTGGCAACACTGCTACAAAATGGGGATTCTTTCAATAAATACCAAAGATTGTATAAAACATGTGTAAGGAAGCAGTAGATATTGTGTAGGTGTACTGTATGTATGTTAGTTTATAATACATTTTTGATGTTTTGACAGAAATCTGGCATCATTAATCATAATGTTATGGAATGAGAATTAGTAAACTTATAATAAATCAAATTATCGGTATTATTACAGAAGTACTGTGTTTTTGGCTAGGGCCGAGCAGTGTTACCACATCCGGCTAGGCCCCAGGAATTTGCCCCGGTCACTTTATGATAGTTTACACCGGTTATATCCCGGTAGTTTGCCCAAGTTAGGTCCCTGTAGTTTGCCCAGGTTAGGTCTCGGTAGTCTGCTGTGGTCTAGGTTAGGTTAGGTCAGGTCAGGTCAGGTTAAGTCAGACTAATTTCCAAATTATGTTTGTAAAACGGGGCATCTCCAAGAGAAACACCATAGATGAAAAGTGTCTTAGAATAGTCCAAAATAGTGGGTAATGATACTGAAATATACAATATAGTGAACAGTGTTCCTGTAAATTTACCAAATTATCCAGTTAACCTGTTAAATTTTGCTGGTAAATATTTACATAATGCCACAACAACAGGATGTCATAGGAAAAATATATAATTCCTAGAAGGTTTTAGTGTGAATTGAGTGATGTTGACCTTCATCGTTTATTTAGGAAATGCTTGTTTTGGAGATAGCCCCCCTCCCCCCCAATCCAACAATCTTGTGGGAGAGCCTGGGAAATCGAGGTTTTTGATTAGGGGGAAAACTCATAATATAGTATATTTGCCTTTCTAGATTGCACTCATGACATGACATAAATGTCAAAAAGTTGGCTCGGGTTTTCCAATTTTCAACAAGCATAAATGTGCAAAACTGTAAAACCCGAGCCAAGTTTTGCCAAAAGTTGGCTCGGGTTTTCCAGTTTTCAATGAGCATATCGTCTTTGCCCCGGCAGTGACATCTTTATATCAAAAGTTTAGCTGATTTTAAATTAAATTTTGAGTGTTCAAAAACTCTTATTACTTAACTATTCATTATTAAATATAAGGAAATGTGTTTGTGTATTTTAGAACAAAAATAACCATGAATCACCCAGAAAAAATAGCACTGAGTGAAACAACGTCATTCCTTCATGCCTGCCCATGAGCCACTCAGGGGCAGTACCGCAGTGGCCTGGGGCACGGAGACCAGAGAGACCGGGAGGGTGGCGGAGGTACAACACTCGCCAGTCAGGCGTACCAACATTACATCACCCTGTTAAATGGATGGTAACGAAACTTTTTTTGCCGACTGTACCTTTGTTATCACTGAGGCAAAAGTTACACCACCTTCTCTTCTTGGTTTTCAGAACGTTGTACGACTGGTTACAATACCACTGGTGTCTATCCTCATGATATGTGCACAGAGCTTGACACCTGGGACACTCAACAGACTTCGGTAAAACTCCGTGAGCATGTAGGAAATTTAATGGTGGTTTCTCTTGTTCGTAAAACCGAGCAATAGGCAGCCAAGGGTGATATGAGCAACCTGCACAGAGAGACGCTGTACTTGCAATGGCAGCATAAATGTATGGAGAAGGAGGTATCTGTGACGTAGTCACGTGTTGAAGCTCTGTGATTGGTCGAAAACGACAAGATATAAGTGTCAAAAACTAATTGATTGGATTTGGCTTCAAATTTAAGAATCTCCCAGCAGGTAGCACTGCAGACATCATGGTTACCATAGACAACCACAGATGTTTCCATGACAACCACAGATAACCAGCTGACCTGTGTTGTGGATTCAATGATGACCGCCACCATATTATTTGTGCAACGACATTGAAGGGTAGAAATCGTGAGAGGAGTCACTGTAACAGTGCTTTTTGTATATAAAAAGTAAATAATGCACTAATTAGTGGTATTATTTCTGAGTTACACATGTGTACATACAAGGTATATAACTCAATTAATATACAATATTAAGAAATGTATCTGACAGAACAAAATTGATGGTAGTGATTATGGATAAACTCTTGACCAATACCGGCAATTCATTAAAGAGCCTTGGTGCACACCTTTCAAACGCTCTGAAACCCATTGTCAGATTACTCCTCGGCTAATCTAACCTGTATTTGTCGTCACTATGAGTGAGTTCCGTAGAGGAATTAACTTGAAAACCTCTTAAAAGATTCGTTATTCCAAATTTCAATGCTCGAAATGTTAGAAGACATATCTTGTACACAATCCTCGCCTTTATTGGTAGCCAATGTAAGTCAATGAGTGCTGGAGTTATCCTCTCACGTGATGGAAGACCTTTAATTAATCTTGCTGCTCTGTTCATTATATTTTGCAATTTTCTTAACCAATAGTCTGGCAAACCATAATAGAGGGAATTGCAATAATCCAGTCTACTTATGACATAGTTGTGAAGAAGCATCTTCATGGTATCCTCATCTAAATATTTTCTAACAAAAGCAATGTTCCTCAAATGGTAACCAGAAACTTAACCACTTGATTAATTTGAGCTTCGAAAGAGAGATTTTCGTCTTGTAGCACTCCTAAATCTGGATACGTAATATGGATTGAATATGTTGGGTCTGGCCTTCCTCAACTCATATATACACACGTATGTGTATATATATATATATCCCACTCTGAATATGGTTCCTCAGACAGACAAAATTTCATTTTTTCAACTGTTTTTTGTATGATTGATGCAATTGTAGTATTCATATATTGCAGGAGTATCATGTCCTGGTAGTGGCCTGGTTAGGTCCTCATAGTATAACCTGGTCCATATTAGGTAAGGTTAGGTCTAAAACATATAAAAATGAAGTATTTAATGTGTTGTTTACTTGTTTTATCCATCAGTCCAGCCTCTGAGGGGGAGGGAATCAAACATGGTCAAAATACACTGGCATACATATAATATATTTCATCATATAAAAACTAGGAATCATGGATTATCCAAAAGAAATGTTGGGAAAATAGTGTTTTTCATTTGTGTGGCTCTCGTTAAACCTAACCCAATATTATTTATGTAACTATAGTACTATTAAAGCCAGGTATGGCCGTGATGTGATTGAATGATGAGGCTTGATAGAGCCACACACACGGGGACCGGGTACAGTCATGGTCAATAATCTTGCAACACCTGCCAATGAGATGGCTTCGAAAAATGATCCTGAACTATAGCTGTTGGTCTCTGCAATATTGGTTTATAAGATTCACTCTTGGTCTCTGCAATATTGGTTCATAAGATTCACTCTTGGTCTCTGCAATATTGGTTCATAAGATTCACTCAAATGGCTTGCTTTTATTCACCAGGTTGCAGGACTTTTGACCATGACTGTACCATGCAATTTTGCCAAGTACCAAGCACGGGTGCCAACTAATATGTTCTGAAATTAGCCTAACCTACCCTAAGGTAACCTAATCTGTACTGGGGTAAATAACCTCCACCTAACATAATGTTTTCTCAATATCCTAAAAAACTGCAATGCAGTACCTATGGTAACTTTTCCATTATTTTTAACTATAATATTATAATTGATGGTAATAAAATGGTTCATAATTATTCATGAACATTCATGGTGTTGACGATGGTGTAGTACCTGTATGATGACTCCATAGACACACTATAAATCCATCATACTGATACAACACCATCATCAATACCACATATGGTGTAGTACCTGTATGATGACTCCATAGACACACTATAAATCCATCATACTGATACAACACCATCATCAATACCACATATGGTGTAGTACCTGTATGATGACTCCATAGACACACTATAAATCCATCATACTGATACAACACCATCATCAATACCACATATGGTGTAGTACCTGTATGATGACTCCATAGACACACTATAAATCCATCATACTGATACAACACCATCATCAATACCACATATGGTGTAATACCTGTATGATGACTCCATAGACACACTATAAATCCATCATACTGATACAACACCATCATCAATACCACATATGGTGTAGTACCAGTATGATGACCCCATAGACACACTATAAATCCATCATACTGATACAACACCATCATCAATACCACATATGGTGTAGTACCTGTATGATGACTCCATAGACACACTATAAATCCATCATACTGATACAACACCATCATCAATACCACATATGGTGTAGTACCTTTATGATGACTCCATAGACACACTATACATCCATCATACCAGTACCACACCATTGTCAATACCACGGATATATTCTTGCATACAATAGAAAGATGCATTGTTAGGAGCAGCTAATTATGATTAATTGAAATTTCTGGTATTGTTTCAGCTGGGATGTGATCACATGCAACACTGCAATCTGTTATGCTTTCCAGAAAACTATCAAGTGAAGTATTACCTCTTATCATGGACTCTCCAGGCCACAACTCTCTTATGTAACTGAGGATGAATTGGTACACATTGTAAGGTTAGTAGTGTTTGTGTATATGGATACTACCTTGATATTAATAAACTGTTTGTGTGAGGATGAATTGGTACACATTGTAGGATAAATAGTGTAAGTGTATATGGAAACCACCTTGGTAATAAACTGTTTGTATGAGGATGAATTGGTACACATTGTAGGATAAATAGTGTAAGTGTGTATGGAAACCACCTTGGTAATAAACTGTTTGTATGAGGATGAATTGGTACAGACTGTAGGGTAAGTAGTGTTTGTGTGTATGGAAATGACCTTGATAATAACTGTTTGTATGTGAAACAATCTGGTCTGTTCCTGAAGATTTCCACCTTAGAGGAGTATTGCCTACATTAGTGATGTTGGCAATACTTTAAGGGTTTTTAGCGCCCCTTTGGCTCCAGTCACTAGCTTTCAGTTCTTCAACTGTCCCTCTTTTCTTTCTATTTCCTTCCTGCTTGCTGTCTCATCTCTCTATCACCTTTTTCTGGCACTATATGACCTCGCTGTTGCGGCACCTAATATCAATTAATCAATCTATGAGAAACAACTTTGACCAAGGTGAAACACATTTTTATATGTAATTGAATATCAACATACATATCTATATTTACAATGACAACATTGCCACATCTGCATCCATAATACTCAGATGTGAAATAAAAATGTAAAGAATGTGTGAAATACAGTTATATTAAATTAATAATACCGGTACCAGGATAGGGTTGAGACAAAGGGTGTGTTTACAGTTTTTATTCAGAGTATACTGTATACAGTACTGGCAAAAAAGTATAGTACAAGCCATACCAGGATAAGTCTGGGATTGGTGTGTATTACATTATTATTCAGTATATACAGTACTGGCAAAAAGGCTTAGCACAAACCAGGATAAGGCTGTAATAGGGATGTATTTTCCATTATAGTACTGTACAGTATTATTTAGAGTATAAATTATACAGTACTGGCAATAAAGAAAAATATAACACAAACCATGCCAGGATAAGGCTGGAATTGGGGTGTACAGTATTTACCATTATAATACAGTATTATTGTATTTAGAGTATTATTTATACAGTTCTGGTAAAAAAGAAAAGCATAGCACAAACCATACCAGGCCTTCATATTTTTCCTGTTTGGTATAGACCCTCATAGCATTGCCCTGAAATGGCAGTACCAGTACTCTATGTCACTGAAGGGTTACTGATGCACCCATACTATTCCCAGAAACTAATTACCTCAATGTTACTAATAGTGGAACTGTTTCATGACATAATTTGGAGGATTCATTTGCCTCCATTTTACCTTCAAGAATTTGTCCCTTTAACTAAATGAAATAGATGCACTGAAAATTCCAAAACTTAATGATTTTCTAATAATTGAGACTCCATTTTAGTGTTAAAGGAATCACTTTACAAATACAGTACATACACAGTGGTAAAATTCTGATGGTATCTATAATAAAGATAATGTTTTATACTCTTTATATAATACATGACTCAGATTATGTGTTTAAAAGACCTTATGATAGCTGCTGCTAACCATGATATTATTTTCTATTTTGAAACTCTTGTTTCTAACTTTAAGAGATATTTCAGAATACCATATATCTAAGTTTAAGAAGCCTATTCTTATTGGGCGGAATTCCTTCCCTAATGCACGGTATGTCTGTATATATCAGATCCGGTAATAAAGCCCAACACTTGACAAATTTGTTTGTCCTTACCATAAGGTGCAGCTTGTTTTGGTCTCCATCAAATATAATAACTATTATATTTTCAGCCTTTATTGGAATCCAGATGCTAATAATGACTTGTTTGAGTGTCTCTTAACAGCTATGGCTTCAATACAATCAGTCTATGTGAAATCATCTTTTATATTTGTTGGAGACCTGAATACTCTTCACCAAGAATGGTTGGGCTCTGTATCGCCAACTAATAGGTATGGTTAAACTGCTCTAGATTTTTCTAATCTCTCTGGCTGTGACCAGTTGATTAATGGACCTACATACATTTCTGGAAATGGCCTGGACTTGGTCTTAACTGACACTCCAGGAGTTGTTCAGGCTTCTTTCTGTTCTTGCTCCCATATGTACCTCTGACCATAATGCCATCAGGTCTTCCTCAAATCTCAAGTTAATTTGGACAATTTATGTTCTAAAATTAATAGTATTCCTTGGAATACCATTTTTGTATCCAATGACCAAATCTCAGCCCTTGATACTTGCTTATTAGGTATCCTGCATAGAAGAGTTCCATCCAAATTAATTAAGTAATGCATGAGAGATAAGGCCTGGTTCAATGATGATTGTAAGTGGGCCTTTGATGATAAACAGGGCACTTATCATCTTTGGAGGCAAAATTGTAGTCAACCACTTTGGGATAATTATATTACAATCAAGGCTGATGCTCAAAGAATTTACAATATTGCTAATGCTGCATATATCTCATATTCATGAGGTTCTTGCAGGTGCTACTCAACCACACAAATGGTGGGTCTCTCTGAAGTCCTATTTGTTTTGTATAGATTCTAGTATGCCTCGTTTACAGGAATCTGATGATTCTGTGTTATTTGACCCACTAAGTAAGACTAATTTGCTCTCCAATATATTTATTAACAAACAGTCTGACCAGGACGTATCCCTATCAGTGATTTGTTTTCCATGGCCAAAGCTCACCTCAGTTGCATTTAGGTCCTCTGAGTTGAAGAAGTATCTTCTTGATCTTGATACTTATGGTGGGACTGACCCTGATGGATTTTGCCCTCTATTTTTTAAGAAGACTGCAAAGACTGTAGCCCAAAAATTGGCAGTCACATTTAGATTACTCATGAAGTCTGGTAGTTTTCCATCTTGTTGGTGCAAAGCCCATATTACTCCCATCCCCAAGCTTCAACTTGGCCCTCTGAGTAATGTCCCATCTCTATTACACTCATACTCTATAAGATCTTTGAGAGACTTTAAGCTAAAAGTTAACCAATTATTGTGAGAAATTTGGTCTGTTTTTAAATCCCACTTTGGATTTTGTAAGGAATTGGGAACTTGTAATGCCCTTTTGACTCTCATTCATGACCTGCAATTTACACTGGACCTTTGGTACAAGTCTTGAGTTGTTGCCATCAATTTTAGTTCGGGTTTTGACATTGTGAATCATAAGGCTCTAATTTATAAATTGCAAATTTTAGGTGTTAGTGGAAATATTTTTTGAATTTTTAATGATCTTTTAACTTGTAGATCACAGTGTTGCTGTGGATGATGCCTGTTCTGTCTCTGTGGTTTCCCGAGTTCCACAAGGCAGTGTCCTTGGACCCTTACTTCTGACTTGGGTAGTGACCTTGAAAATAAGCTAATATTGTATGCCGATGATGCAACTCTACCCTTCTATTCACTCACCACATAACAGAATAGAAGTTGCAGCATCTTTGCATAGGGACTTGGCTGGGATCTCTTCCTGGTGTCAATTTTGGGGCATGAAGCTTAATGCTAATAAAATGCACTCCATCATCATCAGTTTTATCCCATACATTGGATCAACCTCACCCCAGACTGCATATTTCTGTTGAACATATTGAAGAAGCTGCTACTTTGCATTTGTTTGGAGTGACTCTTGATTCAAAACTGACTTTTGAGAAGCACATTCATTCTCTGTCTGCATCTATTGCACTAAAGACAGGCGAACAGTACTTCATAAGTGTTATCAAATTTTTTCTTGTGACCCCATTATATTAAATTCTTTTTATGCTTTACTTTTGCCTCATGTTGAGTATTGTGCACTTGTTTGGATGTCTTCTGCCAACACCATCTAAAAATTCTTGAAAGAGCTTTAAATATGATTAATTTCATTTCCCAAAATCTTTCTCTTGACTTGCATCACTGGCATCAGGGTGGTGCTCTAGATTTTTATGTAAAGTATTTAACAATAATCAGCATCTCGTACATGGTGCTTTGCCTGAACCATCCAATCCTACCTGAGTTAACTAGGTTTACTCTTAATCTTAATAATATTGCTATGAATCCTATTAATGCTTGTACAACACAGTTCTCATAGTGTTTTATTCCTTCGTTTGTTAAAATATGGAGTCAATTACCCAGTGAGATTGTCCAGTCTGAGGACATGTCCACATTTAAATCTCATGTGAATGGCTATTTACTGCAGTAGGTTTTTTTTTTTTTTTTTCCCCTTATTCTTCTTGGCTTCCTTGTAGTCAGAGTCCTTAACTTGGTATCCTTTTCTTCCCTCCAGTGCCTATTGGTATTATGGTATTGTTAATTTTAAGTACTAATTACTGATACTGGATTTGTGGACTGGTATTGTCTGTGTGTGTGTGTATTAGAGTTATAGATAGATAGACATACATATGAACTACAGTAATGCTCGTCTTTGTACAGTACTAATCTGTATGATATTTCAGCATCAGAAGAGTACTAACATAACTTCCACTACTACCTATAAGGTTCACAAGAGTACTACTGACTACTTCACAATACAAGAATGGTGAGTGTGTTTGTGTTAAAAGGACAGTGATAAATTTAATCATCTTGTATAGCAGTTGCAGGTTAGATTAGGTAAATTAGGTTAGGTTGAAGGTTAACTGACTACTGGAGGACCATACTCAAAATATGGTACTGGTTTGTCCTTTCACCATGGGTCCAGTCTTACTATATTACACTACACTATGAATCAGTAGCCTTAGTTTCCTCCAAACTCCTCATCCACTCTCATTTTACTCTCACTCACCATCCTCTTCACTTGCCTCTTACATACATTATATTTTCTCTTCCACCTCCTCTGACACATTTTTCTGTAATGTTCTCCTTCTTTTTCTTCTCTACTGCATCTTGCACTTCTTACGACCACCATGCCCTTCTTTTCTTGTCACTCTTCTGTGTCTTGTATCCATCTACCTCTGCTGCTGGCCTCATTACTAGTGTCTTAAACATTTCATACACATCATTCACTCCCACTTTCTCCCCTATACCCAGCCTTGCATCCTCCAGCACCTCCCCCACCCTCCTCTTGTATTCCTCTCTATACTCAATATCATTCAATCTTCCACTTGCCACTTCCATCTTGCTCCCCCCTTCATCCCTCTTACTGTACTCCCACTTAACTCCTACATTAATCCTTACCAAGACTGCAAAATGGTCAGAGTATTGAACCATTCCTCTCACTACTTTAGCATCCATCACTTCTTTCTGTAATCTTTCATCCACGGCTAATCCATCCATAATCAATTAAACTCTATTGTTCTCCTCCATGTATACCGGTGTATCATATCAAAGAAGGTGTTGAGCCAAGAACAACCCCCTCTCAGCACAGACGTCCACCAGATACTCACCATTCTCATTCACTCCTTCCACACCCCATTTACCAACAATGCTTCCTAACTTTCCCATTCATGTCGCCCATCATAATAATATCCCTCCCACTCTCAAACATCCTCAAACATCCATTCAGCTCCTCCCAGAAATCTCTCATCCTTTTCCTCCCTGTATTGCTCTTCTCATTCACTGGTACATATGAACACACCCACGCATATTTTACTAATCCAATCTTCCGTCATCCACACTACTCTTGTCCCACACCATCCATGTCCATCTACTCCCTTCCACACCCTTGGTGATACCAGCACTGCACACCCCTCCCTCCCTCTTCTTTTACATTTCTCATTAATTCCTGCCCAAATTACACCTCCCTCCATTCCCTCCCACATCACACACACTCCTCCAGCCTCACACTCCTCCACTCCCCATCCTTTCATGTGTATCTCTGTCACGCCCATCACATCCACTTCTCCATTCTTAAAGCATTTAACTATCTCTCTCCTTTGTACTATCCACTATACCATTTACATTCACAGTTACCACTCTCATACACCCACCCTTCCCCTTCCCCCTACGGGGAAACCCGGAGAGGTTATTATTATTATCATTATTATAACTATTACTATTATTATTATTATTATATGCTGGGTACAACAAGTCTTAAGACAATCTTTATGAAGTTTATTGCAGTTGAATCATAATGCAGAAAGTTTAAAGAGGGAATAATACAAATTTTGACACATTGGATTTCTCCAAATTATGCCAGGAAACAACAGAACAAGAATAATGGTGGCCTGTTGCTTGGAATAATTTGGGGGAATACCCAGTTGCTCCAAATTTATCACTAACACTGTATTACCCCCTTAAGTTTCAAATAGTATCTTTATACAAGAACTTACAGAATATGATGCATCCAAATTGTAACCCAAATCTTTTATTATAATATTTCAGGATAAACACCTTGATATGAGGATGATTGAAGACTACCCAAGGCCTGGAGGATCATGTAGGATGAGGGAGAAGATGATAGGGAGGTGGGACAAGATACACCAAGGAAATGAGGGACAGGGAGAAGATGATAGAAAGGTGGGACAGCAAGCACCAAGGATGTGAGAGACAGGGAGATGATGATAAAGAGGTGGAGAGGTGGAACAGCAAGAACCTCTTCATATCTATATACTTTGCACCTCTCTGTAGGTATATATTGGTTAGTATACTCTCTGGGTGTTGTGTACAGTAGGAGCTTAATATAAGATGAATGAATTTAGCAAATATATCCTTTTAACGCACGCTCAGTAAATCACTTAATTAGTCTGTATGGTGGTTTTCAATTAGGGTCTGAGTGTAAAATGAAGTGATGGTGGATAAAAGTATTTTTCATTGTATGTCCATTGTCGACTGTATATAATATTGCCTGTATTTAATGGTTTATGCCAATTTAAAACCTTCCTTCCACCCTCCCATTTTTATACAACTTTTAGTCTTTAGTTCTCTCTCCATCCCCCTTCAAGCATGAGGCATGATAGGTTTGTTTTGGTTTCTTTGTGTGTTTTGTAGTTCATTATCCACACTTCTTATTCCATAGTCCCTCATCTTTAGTTCTTTCTCTGTACCCCTTTTAAGTTTTACATGCCTCATAGTAATTGTAATAGACAAGTTTTACTTTTGTTCTGTAATAGTATTTGTGATGGAAATACTTTCAAGCCGCCATCTCAGCCCAAAAAACATCTCATTCACAATGGACATAATTTATTCCCTCACAATTTTTTGTTTCAGTTTTTCTTTTTCTGTCCAATTTAATTTGCTTGGATATTGTACTATCCATAAATTAATTTGGTTGTATTTTATACCATCCATAAATAAATATATTGTGTTTCGTACTATCCATGATTAATTCATTTGTATTTTGTTCCATCCATGAATTAATTAGGTTGTATTTTGTTAGAGAGTTGTGGAGTGCAGTTGTACAAGACACTTACCAACCATCATTGTTGTTCATCCTTCCTTCCATCTACAACAACAACTCAAGACATCACTATAGGTTACTGTGAGTATTTGTGGAGTTACATTGGGTCATATTCAAAAACATTCATGGTGCATACGATGGTGTGGTACTGGTGCGATGGCTCCATAGAAAAGTAATTGAGACTTGGTACCGGTACCACACCATCATGTGTGTTTGGTACAGTCACAATTCAATAACCTTCTTATCATCCAAGACTTTATATTATACAATACAGTGTTAGTGGAAAATCTGGAGAAACTGATTCCTCTAAACTATTCGAAGCAACAGGCCACGCATATTTTGATTAATCTAGTCCTGTTGTTTCCTGTCATACTTTTGAGGAATCAAGGTGCTCCATTGTACCAAAAGTACACTACCTTTTAAGCACTTGTAAATATTATTGGTAGTTCGTTTTAAGGGGTTCATATACTTTTGGTACATTGGAGTGCCTTGATTCCCCCATCGTGGACTTACTATTATTTTACTTCATGATGTTTCAAATGGATTACCCTGTAGATCACTGATTTATATCATATAAATATTAAACGATGTCAGTGAAAGATAAGTGTTACGTGGTGAGTCTGAGTCTTAAGTCACTACTTTCTAGGTTTTTATTATCACAACACTGATAATGTAAATTAATGGTTGGCCCAGCCCAGTACTGATGAAGGGGAGGTGCTGGAAGGAGTCGGGGGTTAGAGTCAGAGTCGTAACCTTTAAATTTTCTGGAGTCGAAGTCAGAATTTTTTAAATCAGACTCCTCACCCCTGGATCTGTTGCTTGGAATAGTTTGGAGGAATCAGTAGGTCCAGATTTATTACCAACACTGTACTGTCCCTTTAATGTAGACTTCACATATAGTTATGTTACCACCATGCTTGTTTATGTTCACTGATAAAATAAAGGTTCACATATGCATCTGACTGTACAAATGCTTTTCTGTAAGGCTCATTTTAAGATCAGACTAATTGTACTGAATGCTCGCAATCCATAGCCCACCCGAGTTGAAGCCTGAAATCTGAAGTAGGCGGATTCTAAACGACAGCCCACCCAAACCATCATGAGGTCACACACACTCAGTTCAAACCAATGGAGGCTTTGGGTGAACTGTCATCTAGAAAACGCCTGCTCCAGATCTCAGGCTTTGACTCGGGTGGATTGTGCGTGTACAACTTACATAATAGAAAGTTTGTATGTATGCAGCTTGGATTCAGAAATGAGCACACCACAAAAGGTTTAACACTTAATATCTCTGCATTTCAGGTGTGTAGTGAGAGAAGAGAACAAGAGGGAAGAAAAGAATATGAGAGAAGAGGACACTACTAGTAGTATATTGCTGTAATAAGAGAAAAAAAGAAGTTTTAATTAATTCAGATGCTTTATTAAAACACCTATGTCTTGTCTTGTCTTCCCAAAAGGTAAATATATTGAAAATTTCATACCTGTAAGATTGTAGGGTTCAATTAAAACTGTTGATGTTATAATAATGTGTGTGCTAGAGACAAATACTACACACAGGTATTATAACATCACCAGGGTTCAAATAAAACTGTTGATGTTTTTAATACTGCGTGTGTGGCAAAATCACACACAAAACTACATCACCAGTTTTATATGAACCTTACCTTGAGGTAAGGATGTAATTTCACTTTACATTGGTGAAATGAGGACATCAGACCTATCCCTTCAATGCTTCCATAATATCAACACTGTACAGTTGGCAAAAAAAAGTATTGGAACTCCCTTATAGTTAATTTCAATGTAAGTTAAAGTTAAAGTTAAAAGTTGCAGGGTTTTAGTTCTGGTATCTATCTCTGATGAGATACTCTCCTGAACGTCAGCCAGGCAAGCCCAACTCCCCACCATGGTGCCCAGCCATGGCAGTAACCCCCCAGTAAACAGTTTTAAACTCTCGGGCCTGGGCGAGGCTCGATCTGCCGACCTCACGGATGCGAGGCAGGCGCGTTACCACTGTACAAAGGTACCACTGTAAAAAGGTATATGTGAAGCTAAGACTGAATACACACAAGCTGGTATTATTATTTAAGGGGGTAATACACTTTGGGTACATTAGAGTGCCTTGATTTCTTTTGAGTATACCAGGACCAGATGAACATAAATAATGGTGGCTTCTTGTTGCTTGGAATAGTCTGGAGGAATCAGTTTCTCCAGATTTACCACCAACACTGTACTACCCCCTCAAGCTGGGAATGAGGAATGATATTATGGATATATAAAAAAGCTTGTGTGATGTCCTCATAATAGTTATCAACTCACCATTTAGTAATAACTGTAGTGATGATGTGCCAATATGCTGCATGTGTGTCTTGATAACATCACTACACAACCTGCAATACAACCAAAGTAAATGTAAGTGTTACATATTCAACTTCAATCAACTTTTTTTTTTTTTCTTTTTACAATAATTGCCAACACAATTTCACCTACAGTACACTCTGTAAAGTTATGCACACAAAATAATGACAATCATTCTCTCCACTACTTTTGACACTTGAAAATAAATACTGTAGACTGTACAGTTTGGAATGGACAAAAGATGCATCATATTATTATTATTATATTTAGTCCCATATCATAGTTAAAAAGTAGCCTACTGTAGTAGAGAGCTTTTTAAGGGGAGAATTTCTTGTTGGCAAATTGAAAGGTTACCGATTCCTTCAAACTATACCAGAAAACAAACTTCCTTAATGGTATTAATAGGGGATCTGTTTGGTGGCATAGTTTGAAGGAATCATCAGACCTTCCAATTCACCAACAAAAGAATCTCACTTTAATTAAAATGAGTGTGAAACCTGGGGCCATATTCAAGAACATTAGTGGTGCATACCATGGCTCCATAAAAAAAAAAAAAAAAGAGCCGTCGTACTGGTACCACACCAACGTTGACACCATGGATGTTCTTGCATAAAGCCCCTGGACGAGCAGGTTTACTTACTTTACTCTTGTAAGAATTCCACATTTGTCAGCGACAACATCGGAGCAAGCCTTCTTGGGTATAGTAAACCCCAACACGATGTACCAAGCCAGTCAGCCTCCTGTACATCTTGGGTACAGTAAACCTGCAATAACGTTTGTAACATTAAAGGGATAATATACTTTCTGGCCTGATGGTCAACCTCGGTTATTGTGCCACAGATTTTGGAAAATGTCTGAACCTAACTCCTCCTAGACCATACCAGATAATATCACCAAACTTTCAAGGAAGTTTCCTACAGTATTGGGGTAGGTTTTAAACCTATTTAGAACTAGCCTAGTGGTCAACCTAAATTCCTGTGCCCCAAATTTTGGAAAATGTCCAAACCTAACTCCTCCTAGACCATACCAGATATCATCATTAAACTTTCATGGATGTTTCCCCATGACTTTCAACTCCACTCGTCCTTCCAAAGTCTTCAGCTTTGGACATCTATTGTAGTTTTTTGTCTATTTTCTTTCCAATTTTCATATATGTATACAGTAGGTGTAATTTACAAGCATATTAATTCTGTCCAGCTTCCAAGCCATATGTGATCGACCCCAATTGCTATATTCAGAAAGACAAGTAGTGTGTACAATATTAGTCTGATATAACCAGGGGATGGGTTTATATTCCTTTAATTATTTGATCAAAACCCTGATAACCTGCACCATGGATTAAGAGAATAGACAAGGTTCTCCCACCAGCCCAAGTCACTCAAACCATGACCTGCACTTTTAAAATCTGTGAACTGTTTACAAAGGAAAAGGTAACCAAATGTAGCGAGACCTCACACTGTGGAAACCCTGATACTTCACCGGAGTCTGGAAATAATTGTTATGTTTGCATTTTCTTATTGTGTATCAGATAATTTATTATTAAACATACAGTACTTTCACGAGTGATATTATAAAGTTTAAGGGAAGGATTGTACAGTATCACTTGAATGTAACTGTGCCGACTAACTGGGAGAACATGATCATCTCATCTCAAATTATTCAAATATTACAGATAAAGAATTGTTTGAATGTTTGTATGAAGGGATTGTCATGATAGATAATGAAAGTGAAGGAAGGCCATACAGTGGAGCTTTATAAAACTAGCACCTGTTTCAGGGATATACAGTAGATGTAGAAGATTGAAAACATTTGAGTGAATTAATTACCCGAGGATGTCACAAAAGAGATCTCAATAGAATAGGAATCACTAAGATACATAGGTGAATATATTGTAAGCAAATTTTTGCTAGCAACTATCCTCACCCAGGTCACAAAGCTACTGAATGTAATTCTGGAAATAAAACATGGGTTGACACAATAAACAGAGGTGAACTGCATGTACCTTCTAACACTTTCGTGCTGCAGCTTGAATAAAAAAGAAATGATAATACATGGAACAACCCTCAGGGAGGGCAAAAAAATTTATACAATCAATGACCACAGAGTTAAAAAATGTTGTAGGTGTTCCTTGTGACATTCATCAGTTTTTTGCACAAATACCTGTTCTTTAGAATGAAGAAACTAAACAAGAGTATAAAGATTGACAGGAAGATACAGAGAAAATTCATGAAAATTACAATATATAGGCTATATATATATATATGTGTGTGTGTGTGTGTACTACATTTAATTATCATAATTCAAGCATACACTTTAAGGAACTGTATTTTAGTTATATAATTCTGCATGCATTATTCTTTATAATTATGTAAACATTTGCAAACATAAAATTTGAATAAAGGGTTTTACTTTCCACTATACATATTAAAAACAGCAGAAGTGAGAGAAGTTAAATCTATAAGCAAAAAGAAGGTTGATCAAAGAACAAGGGAAAAGAGAGGTGAAAGGAGCTCCTGTAGAATATTTGCCCATATAAAAGATAAAACTAGTTGACAAATGGCATTCATAATATACTCCTCATATAATTTTCATTCATATTAACTCATGTACAGGTGACTCATCTGTTTGCTTATATGATTAATCCATGGTTGTATGTAAGTTATGTAATGCAACTGAACTTCTTTCCTGTATCTTCCACCAAAGCTGTATCATCTGCAAACACAACCAACTCATTTCCCATCTATTTACAAGCTCATTACATAGCTCTGCTCCCTGCCCCATTGTCCTCACCTCCCCTTCTCTCACAACTCCAATCCACCAACACATTAAACTATATAATATACCATTACATATTTAGACACATGTTGTAGTACTGTTACCTCCTGCTGTGTGAAGATTCAGAAGACTGTTACTTTTGGAGTGATGCCTGGAGGACTGTAAAATCTTCAACACCTGTCTCATCAGTGGCCAGACCCTCTCTCTCATGGAACTATATAATTTTGAAAGAAAGATGGTGGTATGTTTAAATAAGGCGTCTGAGTGCTGTGACAACCCTGAGACCTGTTGCAACACTGACCGCCCCCATAACTAGGGTTGGGAAGGAAAGACTGTGGTATGTATAAATAAGGTTATCTAGTGCAGCAAAAAGAAGAAACCAATACTTTGATGCTCCACTTTCTCTATCGAGTGCAACAAGTGAAGCTTCCAACACCTCAAAGCTTCATTCACATGAGTCACAGGCTACTTCAACAGTAAGCTCATTTTTTTATTATTTTATTAATTTAATATTGATGAAGATGAGGATTAAATGCTGATAGCCAGCTTACTGTCCTCACCTGTGAGATAAGATGAGAGAGGAAAGTCCAAAATCATGCTACTTTCATTTGAGTTGCCCAAACACATTGAGTTTGAAGATAAATCATATTAATGAGGAAAGATGGATGGAGGTAGTATTACAATGAGAACCTAATTATATTATGGTCACTTCCTTCCACTGGCTCATGTTGTCATACTGTTATCTCACTCTCTCTCTCTCTCTCTCTTAATGGCTCATCTACAGTCAAGGTTTATCAAGTAGTGGAAAAAAGCAACACTCCAAGTTATACCTTGGACTGTATGATGTCAAGGCAAGTAAAAGTGTTTAATATTACATAATTAACTCATATCTGCATTCCTTACTGTCTCTGAGACTATATACATACCTGCATTATAACTGTTTCTTGGCCTGGTCATCAACACCATATAGTTCTAAGAAGTTTTCTGTCCTATAATGTTGATGTGTTAGAGATGAAAGGGTCTTGCTCAGGTGCTGTCAATGAGTAACGTCTGAGAATAACTTGGTTTCCGTCACCAGCTTCTAACGACGATGAACCATAATAATTTTCATCCCGAGGTGTCTGGTGGAAAGGAAACAATTAATAGTGTGAAAATTATACAAACTTATGAACCATTACAAGACACCTAATTGACCAAAATGCCATATCACCTACAGTACAATTAAAATTCATCATATAACACATGTATTCAATATTTAGCTGCCTTTCTCAGCACTTTCTCTTGTTTCTTGTAAAATGTATCATTAAAATGATATTTTGTTCGAGTAACCTTCACTCATGGTTTATACTGAGTGCACTTGGTGAGGTTCCTCTGTCTATGTGTGACATGGTGATCACTGTAGGCAGGGTGTTGAGCAGTGGGTAGGTGCATCAGTTCGTATCCCAGCCTTCGCCCACTGCATGACCAACTTAGACTGTGGTACGACCGGGGCAAGTGGATGGGCTTGACATGTGAAAGGGTCGAGTTGCAACTCACAATTGGACTAGAGGGCTGTGAGGCCAATGAAGTATGTATATCATCTCACTATACTCAGATATTTGTTTGCTGAGGTTTCAAGTTACATTTTACAAGTTATTATATTGGTATCAAGGTACTGTTTACTGATTCATTAAGGGACCATGTAGTTGATGATAATTGTGTATAAAGGGATATGGTAAATGCCAGTCATTATATGGGTAAGGTTTAGTGGTTAGTTGTTGTTATTGAAGTTCCTCAAGCTGTCTGGCCGAGCAGCCAGTGATAGTGGGATGGTTAGTTCAGTTATCACCAAAACTAATTGAATTTTTATTCGTGCACACAGATTCCTTAGTTTGTATTTATTTTGGTAATTTTCTCTTAAAATCACTTCCACTGAATATCGACTTGCACATAGGTACGCCTACTTTTGAAAAACCGTATACTTTTGGTATTTTGGTCTCAAATAATTTCTCCAGCTACTTGGAAATCGTCTAGTTAATGACAGCCTACTAGGGGGGAGCACTGTATAGTTAATACATACGCAGGTGGAAATGAAGTGAACTTATGCTGCCGACTGTACATCGAGGGTCTACTGTAATACAGTATATACTTGTGATTCATCAAACGGGCCAGTAGTAGTAGTAGTAGTAGTGGTGGTGGATGTGGTAGTGCTACTGGTAATACCGTCTCATCAGCAGATTGACCTGAGAGCTGACCTTTCCTTTTCTTAAAGGTGCCAAGGGTTCAGTAGATCTCGTGGCTGTCTCATCCTGGGGGGTTACTAGCACCTCTGGAATCGTTGTACTGGAAACATGAGACATTTGAAGGCTATTTGTAAGAATATATGTTGTGTTGATGATGCCACAGTACCAGTACGAAATGGGACCAACCTGCTACACCAAATGAAGGAAGTATGCCATTGAAAGTATTATTTTACAAATATGAAACTGCAGAGCATACTTTGTTACCATGGTTATTCTTATTTAACAAACAAAAATCCAAGATACTGTAGTTTTGTAAAATGAAGAGATTATTTCAGACACTGTGCTGTACCAAAAATAAGTTCCGACTTTCAGGAAGCTGTTCATACTCCACTCTCTCTGTAAGAAAAATATAGCATGTTATCATACATGAATTTCAGATTTCCTTAATCTAACTCTGAACATACAGAAGTTTTAAAGCAATGGGGCACAAACACAATTCCAAGTTTGTTATCCTTGATTTATCACCTAGAATTGAACACAAAGATACTTGTGGTTAAAGTAGTATTACATACCCGTAATTACTTCACACATATGGGAATGTACTGAGAGAAAAGAATCATCTAGGCCTATCTATCAATAGTTCTGACACTTCACTTCCTCTGTAAGTGGCCATAACAAAAGTGTCCAGTTCTCCCTGGTCCAACACTCCTTCCTCACTTGATCAACTCTTCCATTTCCACTTAAGTTTCTCTATGAACTAGTAGCTCTTGCCTCCTGCACACAGAATGAACTTCTCTGTTACTTCAATCAGTCTTTCAGTAAGAACCTTCCCATACACCTTCCCCGGTACACAAGAAGGCTAATTCCCCTATAGCTACCATACTCACCCCTACTCCCCTTTCCCTTAAAAAGAGGCACAATTATGACTCTCCTCGAATCCTCTGGTATCTCTCCCTAACTCCAGGCCAATGTGCATATGTGCAACATTCACTCCACCACCACCTCCTCCCCACACTTTATTCTATCCACCCCCGGGGCCTTTCCCATCTTCAACTTTCCTATTGCTTTCCTAACCTTCCCTTTCTAATTCTCCCTGTCGTCTACCACCTCCTTCCATCCCCATGCATGTTACCACAGCCTACCCTCATTCATTAAACGATCAAAATGCCTCTTCCACACTTCCACTCACAGTGAAACTATCCTCTCTCTTCATTCTCAAACTACCAGACTTTTCTTCTCCTCTTTCTCTTTTAACCTCCTTCCAGAATAATTTCTTGTTTTCTCTAACCTTCTCACTCAGTTTCCTACCAAACTCCTCATCCACTCTCCTTTTACTCTCACTTGCCTCTTACATACATTGTATTTTTTCTTCCACCTCTCCTTCACCTCTTCTGACACATTCCTCTGTAATGTTCTCCTATAAGCCTTCCTTTTCTTCTCTACTGCATTTTTCACTTCTTGTGACCCTTTCTTGCCCCTCTTCTGTGTCTTGTATCCCACTACCTCTGCTGCTGTCCTCATCACTAGTGTCTTGGAACATTTCATACACATCATTCACTCCCACTCCCTCCCCTATACCCAGCCTTGCATCCTCCAGGACCTCACCCACCCTCCTCTAATATACCTATCTATACTCAATGTCATTCAATCTTCCACTTGCCACTTCCCTCTTGTTCTCCCCTTCATCCCTCCTACTATACTGTACTCCCATTTTGCTCTGACCCTAATCCTTGCCAACACCGCATAGTGGTCAGAGCACTAAAACATTCCTCTCGCCACTCTAGCATCCGTCACATTTTTCCTTATCCTTTCATCAACAGCTATGTAATCTATCAAACTCATCTGCTCTCCCCTTTCATCTCTCCTCTTCCATGTGTACCTGTGGATTAGCCTGTGCTTGAAGCAGGTGTTGGCAAGGAACAACTCCCTCTCAGCAAACACATCCACTAGGCACTCACCATTTTCATTTACTCCATTCACATCTCACTTGCCAACTACATTTCCTATTCTCTCACTTCCTACCTTCCCATTCATATCCCCCACAAGCACTATCCTCCTCCCTCTTTCAAAACTTCCCAGACAGTCAATCAACTCATCCCAAAACTCTTTCATTATAATTTTTCCACCTTGGTCTGCGCATTTACTGGTGCATACACGCAGACCCATGCATACTTCACTATATCAATCTTCCCAGTCATCCACACTATCCTTGTTCCCTTCCATCCATGCCCATCCACATCCTTCTAAATACCAACAATGCACACCCTTCCCTTCCTCTTCCTTTACACTTTTCATCCAAACCAGCCCATATCACGCCTCCTTTCATTCCTTATCATAATGCACTCTTCCCTCCCTCCCAACACTCTTTCACCCCCCATCCTTTCATGTGTTTCAGACATCCCACACACATCTATTTTACTTCTCCTTTTCACCTTGTTCACTATTCCATTCACATTAATTGCTACCACTCAAACATTCTTTCCCTTTCCAGACTGGAGACCCATTTTACATGGTATTTTGTCCCTCCTATTATTCTGATTTCATTTTTCCACCCTTGGCTCTGGAGACCCCACCCACTGAAAAATGGAAAGTAGGGTATTGATGGTAAGGAAGAATTGCAACATTAGTGCATTTGTCATTGTAGTTATGACAATAAGGAAATATTTCAGTAAAAATATTCTTAACCAAGGTACTCACCGGCTCTTTACCATTACAAAATCCTCATTAATAGTCACCCTTTGACTGGTCATTACAGTAAACCCTCGCTAAGTCGGACCCTCGTAAGTTGGATATCGGATAACTCAGAAACCATCAATGTCTCAGATACTTATCTACAACTCGGATGTACAGTTAAACCTCGACCTAACGGACCCCGATGCAACGGATTTTGGATGCAACGGACACAATCCACTGGAGAAATTTTTTAAAAATTTGTCTGAATTTTGGGTCCGAATGTTTAAACTCCCGCCCGGGTGAAACGCACCGAGACCGCTACTTGAGTTTTTGTCCGTTTGGCGGCGCGGGTGTTTTGTTTTGTTTACAAACATGGGTTCGACTGGTTGTGTTTCGCTACATCTCTCTTGTTTTCATTATATTTTGCAGTGTTGCATTATTTGTTTGGTCCCCTGTGTTCTACATTATCACTATGGCACCTATAGAGAAAAGAAAGCCTGTGAATCTGAGCATTGCTGATAAATTAGAACTTATTAAGAAGTTAGAAGCTGGTGTTTCTGTGTCTCGTGTCCATTATATTTTTTACATTATACAGTAGGTACATTATTTACACATCATTACATACCTATTTATGTATATATATATCTGTATTTTGTGTTAATTTTTGTACATACACTTTTTTTTTTGTACCCCCCCCCCCTAAAAATTCTTCGCTGTAACGGACTATCGGCTTTAACGGACACCCTCTCCCCCCTATTAGTCCGTTAAATAGAGGTTCAACTGTATATCTGACTTACGCAGGGATTTTCGAGTGCATCGTCACAAAGGCCTACAGCCTGAGAAGTGACACAAGTTAATTTTCTACAAAACTCGAATTACCATCTCCATACCATACATATATACCCAATGTCAACAGACCATAAAAAAATTATGCTTTTACCATAACAGGTGTATATATATAAGAAACTCAATGTATTGAATTTTAATTAACTTTACTGCCTGAAAAATGGTGATTGGCTGCGTCACTGCCAAGCGAGCCACGGAGCCACATATGCATCGGTCATGACGGTATTACCAAGGTGACTCCACAGTGCTCAATTATCCATTAATAAACTTGATCTTTGCTGTTATTATAGTTGACTGCATGGAGATGCATCTTTAACATGAGATAAGATTCACTCTTTGTCTATAACTATGGTTGCTATAGTTGTTTGGAACAATCCTAAAGCATGGCCAATTGTTGCCACCTTTTCTCCTTTCTCTTAACAATATCGACTTTTTCACATAACGATCTGTCTATTCTTTTCATCACTACTAATATCACTTGAAAGCTTTCTCTTCAGCGCCATTGAAAGGAGATTACTGTATGAGAAGCAAGCATAAAAAAATAAAAAAAATTGCAGGAATAATGTGTAGGTCTGGCAACAAGTACGCTGTGACTGATAAACTGACCAATACCAGCTCTGATTCCCACACTTCTTACCTACCATCACACCACACCACAATATCTTATATCATGCTAATATACATTATTAAATTTCTGCAGTATTATATCCTTTTTTGTAAAATTGTCATGTTTTGTGTGTGCGCAGCTGTGTATGAGAACCAGAGATACAAGTGAAAGCACATGTAGTTTTGAGGGTGGATGTGCATGCGGTCAGTTGTACGCATCAAATTTAAGCCCTCAGATATCTCGGATCTTCGGATAATTTGACAAGAGTCTCCCCCCAATTGATCCGAATTAACGAGGGTTTACTGTAATTCATGATGTTCTTCTGCAAACTAGAATATCTATGATAGTACAGGTAAAGATTATTTTGAGAAACTATGACACTGATTCAGGACAAACTTTCATGACCATTATACAGATATAGAAACTCTGATTGATTGACTGATATTAGGCGCCGCAACAGCGAGTTCATATGCTGCCCGAAGAATGTAATTGAGAGGTGTGACAATAAGCACAAAAGGTAACAAGTGAAAAAAAATAAAGGGACAGTTAGAGAAGTGAAAGCCCAGATATAGAAAGAAAATATATCCTATTTCTAATGCATGAAGAGGTCAAGTGTTTGCTTGCTTTGATTACCCTTACCCAGAGTCATGACCAGGTTTGCTTCCAGCTTTTAGAATGGGAAAGCAGGAGTGTTTGGCAGAGGTACATGGGGCAAAAAGAGTTAAAACAATTGCATTAAGGGGGTAGAACAGTGTTGGTAATTCTGGAACAACCGATACCTCTAACCTATTCCAAGCAACAGGCCATTATTTTGGAGGAATAAAAAAAGGTGCCCTAATATATTAAATGTGTATTGCCCCCTCACTGTGGTAAGGAAGGTGTGATTACAAGAGCAGATAAACAAAAAGGGACAAGGTGCATAGATACAGGCCAAAGAGTTGAAACCATAGCATTAGTGTGGTAAAAAGGGTGTGATTATAAGATCAGATAAACTGAAAGGGAAAGGGTGAATAGAGAAGATACAGGCAAAATGTTGGGTAAGAACCATTTCATAAAGGAAGGTTTAATTATTAGAGCATATAAATTAAAAGGAAAAGAGTGTGTATAGATACAGGCCAATATTAATTAAAGCGTAGTAACAATAGTATTAGTGTGGTAAAGGAAGATGTGATTACAAGAGGGAGAGGTACAAAGATACAGGCCAAATGTTGAATAAGTACCATTTCATCCTCCAACATGGTGACACTGGTCAGGTCAACACGAATATGATCCTGGATGAGCCAGTTACATTCCAAGATTGCCAGGGTGTTGTCCTGCCCCTCCTCTGTCGGTCTTAGTCACTCTTGTTCTTCTCCTGGTCTTTTCAATCCATTTTTGTCTGCAAGCAAGATTCAGTAACTAATATTATTTTACCATGTGACAACACTTTTATTATTGTTGTATCCCTTGTTCACATCTCACCAACCCAATAGCTATCTACTTTATGGGCCCTGGGATCGTATATGAGAATTGGAGACAGTGCTATGAAAAAGACTCCCTGTCACGAGTCAGACATAATACTCGTGACGTAATTTGAATTACAGAGAGTGGAAAACTCCATACTGGGGATGTTCTGGAATATTCCATTCATGAGACAAAGGAGACAGGAGTGGGCTAAGTTGGGGGTGCAGCTAGTTAATCCGCAGGTAGTATCAAAAATAGACCAGGTAGAAAAAGGGAAAAAGGGTCATGGTTCAACTGAATTTGCCACATTCAGTCATATAGGTGTTCGTACATTAATTACAATTTGTATTAATAATTATGCTACCTGGGTAACTTATGGTATTGTAAATGATCGTGAAGTGGAGGGGAATTATCGGGAATTATTAACACGCCATAGGTAAATTGAAATTGCAGGTATAACTCAAGTATAAGTGGGTACAATGTAAATCGTAGCCAGTTAGGAAAAACGAACAAAGATAGGAGGAGGAGTCAGAGAAATTTTGAACCAGTTAAGGAGGAAGAATTGGGGTCAGTTTGGACAGGACACTTGGAGAGACAACACTCGTATAAACTAGCTTCCGCTTGCCTGAATTAATCCTCCACGTGTTGAGTGGGGAAGGATCAACGTAGACGCCGAATTCGTTGGATATTACCACGATTCCAAGGCTTTACAGTTGTATACTGGCCAGTTGCATCGACGGTGGTTCAGTAAGTGAATTAAGGTGAGGGGGAGCTGGATCTTTGAAAATTACGAGTGTGTTGTGAGACTCTAAATTATTCCCAAGTGTGAGACATTAAGAAATATTCCAAACTCGTGTTAGCATTGATAGAATCACTACAGTGTAACGTAACCTAGACTATCGTCACGTATACGAACGAGACGTAGCGAGAGCGAGTAGCTAGTTAGCGTGGCGTGAGTGTGTGTGTGAAATTTGATTATTCATGTTGGCATACTGGAGTTGAATAAATATAGAAAATTGCAATTGGTTGTTTAAATGCACCAGTAGATTTGTTATCTATATAAATACATATATATCGGGAAGAACCCCCTTAACATAAATTATTATTATGTGCGTGGTGCTTGAGGCCTAAACGGGGAATTAATCCCCGACTTTTTGTTCTTCGCTGCAGCCAACCAACGAGATCATAAATTAACAGGGCAAGGTAAGATGTAATTGTCATATTATAAAATTACATTATCTATCATTCTCACATCCCCGTCACATATTTGGCGCCCGAACATAGGGACCTGAGCGTTGTATTAACTCCAGTCACACACGCGCACACTTTCACGAGTAGATAGTCATAACTGTCCAGAAATTAAGGCAACCGAAACGATAGAAAATAAATTAAAAATGTCTACCGTACAAGAATTATTGGGAGAGGCTCAACTATTGGGAATTGAAGGTAAGGCCGAACTTCAAGTATACGTGAGGGGCCGCCAAGAAGAAGAAAGGCTTGAAGGGCAGCCATAAGAGAAAATGAAAGGGAACAGAGAGAGCAAGAAAAATTGAAATGGGAACATGAAAAGGAAGTATTGGAACTGCAAGTACGTGCGAGTGAAAATCAAAGTGCGAGTGGAAGTAATGTCGCAAGATCAACCACCGTGACCCCAAGGTTACAACTGTCAAAATACGTAGAGGGAGACGATATCGAGCCGTTTATTGAGCGATTCGAAATGGTTGCAGACACTTATAGATTAGATGATGATATAAAGAAGCTCGAGTTTATTAATTTATTCGATGGAAAAGCACTTAGTATTCTCCACCGACTCGACAGTACCGCCAGAGACTATGAGAACATGAAAAAGGCTTTATTACAGGCGTACGGGTTGACGGTCGATGACGCTAGGAATCAGTTCTGGCGTGCATCCTTACAGGATAAGGAGACTGTTGCACAGTTTAGTGCACGTCTGACCAGTTACCTGGATCAGTGGTTAGATAAGGCCGAAACACCTAAGACGTTGGAGGGGGTAAAAGACTTGTTGCTTCGTACACAACTGGAGAAGTCTTGCCCTCCAGAATTGTCGGCTCAGCTGAAAACCAACAAGGTGAAAATGTTGCAAACGATGGTGGATATGTCCGACGCGCATTTTACCGCGTATGGTTACCATACGCGGATTCAGTATAATAAGAAAATTAATCAGTCGAATAAGCCTTCTCAGAACTCTGCTGTTTCATATAACCAGTCGAGTAAAAATCAGTCACAGCAGCAGAGTCAAATTGTTCGTCTGCAACCTAACCCTCAATTTAATCATACACAGAAACAAGGTAATAATCACTATTCGCAGCAGTCCAATCAGTACCGTTACCAAGGAAAAAGTAACTGGAAAAATAGTAATAACCACGGTGGAAATAAAGGTTATTATCAGCGATCGGCAGCTGCAACACAGGGTGAACCACAGTATTCACCTGTGGCGGTTCAACCTAGTGTAGAACCACGAGTGCCTCAGTCGGTTCACGAACCTCATCAATTGTGACTAAACGCGACAGGAGTCTCGAAAGGTAAGTCTGGTTTCCATATTTGTCCGGGAATTGTTAACGGGATATCTGTTGAAGTCTTTCGAGATAATGGGTCATCGGGGTGTTGTGTCGCTGATGGTTTAGTTGCTTCTAATGATTTTACAGGGGAGCAGGTAACTATCACTATGATTGATGGTACCAGGAGGCTCTATCCTCTTGCTAAAGTTGCAGTGGAGAGTCCATTCTATACAGGCCAGGTAATTGCAGCAGTCATGCAAAATCCTGTGTCAGATTTGGTAATAGGAAATATACCAGGGGTTAAGAATGCATGTTCAGTGGAAATTTCCACACAGACTGGTGCAGCTGCTGTAACCAGGGGTATGGCGCATGCAAAGAAAACGGTTGTTCCACTTCAAGTGACAACTGCCGCCGACCTCGTCAATTGCGAGGACGTAATTGCAGAGCAAGCAAGTGACCCTTCATTGGCACTTGTTCGCAAGCAGGCACTTGAGGGTGATAGTAGAGATCGACAGGGTATTGTAACCAGTTACGTCAGGAGGAGAAACAGGTTTTACCGACGTACAGTAAACCCCGATGGGGAAGAGAGGGTTCAGTTTCTCGTACCAGAGAAATACCGACAGGCTGTGTTTACCCTGGGTCATCATTCTTTATTAGGGAGTCATATGGGGATGAGGAAAACAATTGATAGGATTCAGTCTCATTTCTATTGGCCAGGTATGGGGAGAGAGATAGGGAGGTTGTTGAGGTCATGTGACGTTTGTCAGAAAACGTGTGACAGGGGTCGGGTGAAGCCCGCACCTCTTAAACCTCTACCGCTAATCTCAGAATCATTTGAGAGAGTAGCGGTTGATATTGTTGGACCGATTATTCCGAGGGCTACGGACGGTGCCAAGTATATTCTTACCTGTGTGGATTTCGCGACCAGATGGCCTGAAGCAGTGCCTCTGCGTGATATTGAAGCCACTACAGTGGCTGAAGCCTTGTTGGATATATTCTGTCGTGTCGGCATACCAAAGCAGGTATTGTCCGACCGAGGCAGTCAATTTACCTCCGCGATGATGGAGGAATTGTGGAGATTACTCTCAGTTAAAGGGTTGAGGACAACACCTTATCATCCAATGTGTAATGGGTTGTGTGAGAGGTTTAATGGTACTCTCAAGAAAATGTTGAGGAGGATGGCAGTAGAACAACCTAGGGAGTGGTCCAGGTATATCTCGCCACTACTGTTCGCGTATCGCGAAGCACCTCAGGCATCGTTGCAATTTAGTCCATTCGAGTTAGTGTATGGTAAACCTGCTCGAGGACCACTTCAGGTTCTACGTGAACTTTGGGACGATGAGGAATCGGATCCCGTGGTGAAAACCACTTATTCTTATGTAATTGATTTGGCAGAACGATTACAGCAAACCTGCGAGATTGCAAAGCAGGAGTTATCTAAAGCAAAGGAGATTCAGAAGTCCTACTATGATAGGAAAACTAAGCTCCGAACGCTACAGGTAGGGGGGAAGTGTCTCGTTCTGTTACCAACAGCTCATAATAAGTTGTTGGCTCAGTGGAAGGGTCCCTTTGAAGTAGTCAAGAAGGTGAATGACCTTAACTACATAGTTAAAATCAAAGGTGAAGCCAAGCGGTTCCATATTAATATGCTTAAGGAATATTACACCACCCAACAGGGGTGTACTTCCATTGTTACCACATTTGGGGCAGGCTGTTGTAACATCACCTCAGAACAGAGGGAAGTGTTAAGTCTAGTCCGTGGTCATTTTTCCCCAGCAGTAGACATGGTTAGCGCTGCTGTGGTAATTCCCGAGGGTGACGAGGGATATACTCCCCAGACGGCTGAAGCTCGTCAAGGTGAGACAGTGGCTGAGGTCTCCGTTTCGGAGAATTTAAGACCAGACCAGCTTGCAAGAGTCAATGCGGTACTGGCAAAATATTCACGTGTGTTCTCTGACAGGCCTGCTGTTGCTAACGTAGCCTGTCATGAGATACAGCTTATGAGCGACACACCAGTGAGGGTGAAACCATATCCTATTCCTGTACGGCTGATTGATACAGTACGTAAGGAAATTAATGACATGGAAGCAGTTGGTATCATGCGAAGATCGACCGGCAGAAGTATCCTCCGGGTCAAATTGCTCGTTAATTAGTGTTAACCGAGTAAATATTCATGCGAAGATCGACCGGCAGAAGTATCCTCCGGGTCGAATTGCTCGTAATTGTTACCTCTCCGAGCGCAACGAGCACGAGTCTTATGCGACTCAGATCAAGGGGGTTCCTAGAGTGTTGGGAAAAATCCGATGTTATATGTATTGTATTTTGTGCAACTTATCCAAGACACGGATTCTAGCGGTTTACTCTGATCCAAGGCTCGGATAATTTACTAACAATATATTGCCTTCCAGAATTATTATTGGAGCATTTTGTGTAACCTTATCCAAGACACAGATTCTAGCGGTTTACTCTGATCCAAGGCTCGGATAATTTACTAACAATATATTGCCTTCCAGAATTATTATTGCAGTATTTTGTGTAACCTTATCCAAGACACAGATTCTAGCGGTTTACTCTGATCCAAGGCTCGGATAATTCACTAATATATGTATTGCCTTCCAGAGATATTGTTGCATTTCCTACATATTATGTAACAAATACACAATGCATTACATACACCACACTTATATATTGCTTAAATGTGTACAAATTGTACTGAGCAGAAATTACCAGGTACATTCATTCTTGTCTCGGAGTTTCTTCCTAAGATTGAAAAGCTAAAGTAACTGTTGGGAGTTTTCCACTCATTGGCAAAAATGAACACGTAACTGGTGATAGTAATTGACACATACAAGAATAAGTGAAGTGTGGATGAATTGTTATTGTAAAAGTTATACATGCAAGGGCGTCGTTACCACTTCACGAATCTATTAAACATTGCATAGAGCAATGTCTCTTTGTGTGGGCGAATGTCACGAGTCAGACATAATACTCGTGACGTAATTTGAATTACAGAGAGTGGAAAATTCCATACTGGGGATGTTCTGGAATATTCCATTCATGAGACAAAGGAGACAGGAGTGGGCTAAGTTGGGGGTGCAGCTAGTTAATCCGCAGGTAGTATCAAAAATAGACCAGGTAGAAAAAGGGAAAAAGGGTCATGGTTCAACTGAATTTGCCACATTCAGTCATATAGGTGTTCGTACATTAATTACAATTTGTATTAATAATTATGCTACCTGGGTAACTTATGGTATTGTAAATGATCGTGAAGTGGAGGGGAATTATCGGGAATTATTAACACGCCATAGGTAAATTGAAATTGCAGGTATAACTCAAGTATAAGTGGGTACAATGTAAATCGTAGCCAGTTAGGAAAAACGAACAAAGATAGGAGGAGGAGTCAGAGAAATTTTGAACCAGTTAAGGAGGAAGAATTGGGGTCAGTTTGGACAGGACACTTGGAGAGACAACACTCGTATAAACTAGCTTCCGCTTGCCTGAATTAATCCTCCACGTGTTGAGTGGGGAAGGATCAACGTAGACGCCGAATTCGTTGGATATTACCACGATTCCAAGGCTTTACAGTTGTATACTGGCCAGTTGCATCGACGGTGGTTCAGTAAGTGAATTAAGGTGAGGGGGAGCTGGATCTTTGAAAATTACGAGTGTGTTGTGAGACTCTAAATTATTCCCAAGTGTGAGACATTAAGAAATATTCCAAACTCGTGTTAGCATTGATAGAATCACTACAGTGTAACGTAACCTAGACTATCGTCACGTATACGAACGAGACGTAGCGAGAGCGAGTAGCTAGTTAGCGTGGCGTGAGTGTGTGTGTGAAATTTGATTATTCATGTTGGCATACTGGAGTTGAATAAATATAGAAAATTGCAATTGGTTGTTTAAATGCACCAGTAGATTTGTTATCTATATAAATACATATATATCGGGAAGAACCCCCTTAACATAAATTATTATTATGTGCGTGGTGCTTGAGGCCTAAACGGGGAATTAATCCCCGACTTTTTGTTCTTCGCTGCAGCCAACCAACGAGATCATAAATTAACAGGGCAAGGTAAGTTGTAATTGTCATATTATAAAATTACATTATCTATCATTCTCACATCCCCGTCACACTCCCTCCATATGAGTAATGTTATGTGACAATGTTTCGAGACTCGATAACCTCCATTTTTCTGACTACATCCTAGAGTCCTTCAAGTTTATAATCATCACCCATTCCCTATTTCTTAATAATCCTATACTATTCCTGGTGGAACTGATTTCCATTACTTCACAACTAAATATGCACTGCCACCACTGATTGAAGTAACAGGGAATAAAGTTAGTGAGGAGCAGGGAGGGTTCAGAAAGGGTAGAGGATGTGTGGACCAGATATTTGCATTAAAATCAATAGTGGAGTAATATATTGGGAAGGGTAGGAAGTTGTATGCTGCCTTCATGGACTTGGAGAAGGCATACAATAGGGTTGATAGGAAAGCTATGTCAGAGGTGTTGAGAATTTATGGTGTTGGGGGGTCTCTCCTGAAAGGCATTGAGGTCTTTTATGCAGAGGCAACAGCATGTGTGCTGGTAGAGGGTGATCTAAGTGAGAGTTTTAATATTAGTGTAGGGCTGAGACAAGGATGTGTTAAGTCACCGTGGCTGTTCAATATATATATGGATGGTTGTATGAGAGAGATGAAAGCTAAAGTGAATGGTCTGGGGGTGAAATTGAGGCTGAATGAAGCAAATTGATCCTTGGTGGCAAGTTTGTTTGTGGATGACACTGTGTTGATGGCTGAGAGTGAAAGGGAGTTCCAGAGAGTGGTGGAGGAATTTCAGTCTGTGTGTAAACGAAAGAAACTGAAAGTGAATGTTGGTAAAAGTAAAGTGATGGTATTTGAGAGAGCAGAAACTGAAGTGATTGACTTAGCTACACCTGACAGAGTGGCTGTACCAACTGGGACCAAGTGTGAGATAACTCTGAGGGGTGAGAGGATGGAGGAAGTGAAGGAGTTTAAGTACCTGGGTACAGTTATGTGTAAACATGGAAGTATGGAAGGAGAAATTAGGGAGAGAGCAGTGAAGGATAGGCAGGTCATAGGATCATTGGGAAGGATTATGAAGGGTAGAAGTGTGAGTATGGAGGTGAAAAGGGGACTGAGAAATAGTATAATCCTGCCGACACTGACATATGCATCAGAGACATGGACATGGAGTAGGGCTCATCAGTCTAAAATAGGTGCTGTGGAAATGAGTTACTTGAGAGGAGCATGTGGACTTACTAGATGGGATGGAGAAAGTAATGAGAGTGTATATGAAAGATGTGGTATGAGTGAGAAGGCAATTGGTATTGAGTGTGGAGTGGTTGAGAGAGTGAAGCGTAATACATTGAGATGGTTTGGACATGTAGAGAGAATGCAAGGCGAGGAGTTTGTAAAGAAGGTGTATGGAAGTGAAGTTGTGGGACCTGGTGTGAGAGGCAGACCTCCGGTTAGATGGCAGAACAGAGTGGATGAGTATGTAAAGGAGAGAAACGTGAGGGGCAGAGGAGGGCTTGAACAAGTAAGGAGGGAGTGTTGGAACAGGGAGAACTAGAGACACTTCTGCCGTGGCCACCCCCTCAGAGGGAGTTCCCGGAGGGAACGAAGCGTCAGAGCTATAGATCGATAGATAGATAGCCACCACTTTTACACAGGCATGCCCAGGACTCAGATAGTATGTATGGAGGTAGCTACTGGAGTTCACACCCTCCAATGTACAATTCTGAGAACCATCTACATACTATACTCGGTTCAAAATTTGTGTTCTACTGGGTTCTATCCTTCATTGGAAAGGTGTCTCCTAATTGGTCCACACGCTTCCCTCTATCCTGCTCCACCTTTACCCCACTAAGGTGAGAATACACTCTGTCACCATGCTCGTGGTGGTATATGTTTGTATATTATTTACTCTAACTCTTCTATTATTCAACATATACAATTTTTGTTGATACCATAAGTCTCAGCAATAATTGTAGCATCCAGATATATTTGTCACAACTCGATAGAACATTAAATAAATAAATTATGACGAGTGGAAGTCAACAAAGTTACCAAATATATTTATACCACTTTTTTGTTTATTATCATAATTTTTCTGCAGAAAGTATTATATCAATGATGTTATAAAACTTTTCATCCCATAAAGCAAAACCTCCTGAGTGCAATGGTACAATCTGATTACAGATAAAACATAATATAAATGGAAGATAGAATAAATTATAGATTCATGTTGTCACCTAATTCACAGCACTGCCACAAGCAGACGACAGGCTGGCACCTGTCTGTCTGTTACTGCAGACCACACCAACGCGTTCAAAACTCTTAATAACACAGTAATACTTGGATATATTGGACAAATTTGTTGTAAGGCATATAAAGCAAATATTAAAAAAAATAAAGGGATTCCTTTATCTACTGTAAGTATTTTTGATCAAACATGTTAATCCATATACAGCATTATTATGAATATCAAGTTGCCCTTGCCGATGCCAGAACACAAAATCAAACAACGAAAGAGCGGGAAGGTTGTGGCCTGTCATCTGCTTGTGGCAGTGCTGTGAATTTATGGGATGAAAAGTTTTATAACATCATTGATATAATACTTTCTGCAGAAAAATTATGATAATAAAAAAAAAAGTGGTATAAATATATTTGGTAACTTTGTTGACTTCCACTCGTCATAATTTATTTATTTAATGTTCTATCGAGTTGTGACAAATATATCTGGATGCTACAATTATTGCTGAGACTTATGGTATCAACAAAAATTGTATATGTTGAATAATAGAAGAGTTAGAGTAAATAATATACAAACATATACCACCACGAGCATGGTGACAGAGTGTATTCTCACCTTAGTGGGGTAAAGGTGGAGCAGGATAGAGGGAAGCGTGTGGACCAATTAGGAGACACCTTTCCAATGAAGGATAGAACCCAGTAGAACACAAATTTTGAACCGAGTATAGTAAATAATGTACATGGAAATCCATACAATGTAAATTGGGCTTGTGCCTTAATTTCTAAGTTATTATGATAGGCCTTGTTATATTTTTACCCAGAATCGCCAGTTTTCCCAATCTATTTGACTCACTACTAGAGAGGAAAGAAAACAAAACCAATTCCCTCAGGTTACTATGGAATAATTAATTACTGACAGACAAATGTACTACATTAGGCCCTCGATATAAGATGAATGAATTTAGCCTTATCCTTTTAACACAGGCTCAATAAATCACTTAGTCTGTATAGTAATGAGCAACAGTAGCCTGGGAAACTTTTGGTGGTCTTCAATGAGTGACTGAGTGTAAAATGTAGTGGTGTATAAAGCATTTATTCACTGTATATCAAGAGTCTACAGTACAGTATCATTTTACCTGGATCTTTTCTTGGTATAGAAGAGGTAGAGGTGAGGGACAATGAAGGCATTTCAACTGTCCCACTCATTGGCTGGAAATACAGCAGGCAAGTCACTTGGGTGAGTTTCTTTGAGGGTGACACAAGATTTCCTGTTGGGAGGTGCCATTAATAGTATATTTTACCATTTGATTTGAGATACACAAATTACAGGTGACAACAGCCCAGCACATCTCATTAGGTATTCTATCACTGTCTGACTTTGCTTTCTACATCCACTTCACTACCGTACAATCTCTTCCATTATAATACCAGCTCAATGTAAACACTATCATCACCCAAGTGTATAATTTACTACTCTTATCAATACAAGGCTGTACCAAACTTACTGAATTTTTGGAGTGTCAAGAAGCACTGACTTTCTCCATGTTCTATTAACATCGGCACAAATGTCATTAACCTGACCTGAAAATTAAAATATTATGTACTGAACTACCATATGAAATCTAAAAATATACTGCAATATAAATTAAGTTAGGTATTAATCTCTACTTGATCTATATCTAATTATTTTGTGCATAAAGACTATTCAACTGTACTATAGGGTAGCTGTACGAGTGTTTAATTTAATCACTGTGTTAGTATCTGATTACAGTACTTTCTGATGTTCTAACTGCCCGTTAAAATCACCACTGAACTGGTCATTGGAAATCACATGATGGATATTTCTTCTGTGATGGATGTATACAGTATGGCAAAACTGTGGTGCCATTTCAACAACAGGCACCAGTCTTCTAATATGAGGCAGTGTAGTCCTTTATGACAAATACAGTAAATGCACACAAATCAAGTAACTCTAAAAGGACAATCAACAAGAGATGGGGATATTCCCTCTAAATTCCGTCAATATAGTAGTAGGTTGACTCAGTGTGGTGGTGGACTAGGGACCCAGATGGCTGGACAGTCCACAAAAATTCAAACATGTTTTCAAGTAGGGTACCAGCATATCACACGAGGCACAATTCTATAGCCAGAGTAACAAGAAATTACATACTGTAATTGATGTAGTTAAGGGGGTATTAACTGGGTTAGTAAATCTGGAGCAACGGATTCCTCCAAACTATATATTCCAAGCAGCAGGCCATCATTATTTTGGTTCATATGGTCCTGTTACCTGGCATAACATGAAAGAATCAAGGCACTCTAATGTTTCCAAAATGTATTGCCCCTTTTAAGCAAACGTAAGGAGCCGAGAGACTTATTCAGTTTATATTATTTTATGAATGTTAACGAGGAGAAACTTTTCACACACTCCCTAACAGTTTGGGGTTTCAGAATTTGTCATAATATGTGACCAGTAAGTGGAATGTTGCCTCTCGTCTCTCTCTCTTTAAACCTGAGTGTGTCTGTATGTTAAGGGGATGATACATACACTTTTGGTACATTGGAGCATCCTGATTCCTCCAAAGTATTTCAGGAGTCAGATGAACAAAAGTAATGGCAGCCTGTTGCCTGGAATAGTTTGGAGAAATAACTTACTCAGAATTTACGGTACTAACTGTACAGTACTGCCCCCTTAATCATGGTTTTTATGTAAGTTGTAAACAAATTAAAGACTTTAACTCTACAAGTTCTCTGATTTCTAAAGGTCACATACAATAGGTTAAAGTAGTAGTAACAATAATATTAATAATAGTAACAACAATAATAATAGTTATAATAATAATAATAATAATAATAATAATAATAATAATAATAATAATAATAATAATAATAACAGTAATAATAATAATAATAATAATAATAACAGTAATAATAATAATGATAATAATAATAACAGTAATAATAATAATAAAGAAATAAAATAAACTCATATGTGAACAAATATATCAATTTCATAACAGTATTTCAAATATTAAAAACGTACTTAAAAGGGTTGATATCTTGTGTCCAAAGAGCTTGGCTGTACTAAAAATGAGGTTGGATGAAAGGTAGAGTGAGAAACAACGAGATGCAGTATGTCCCGGGTTGGTGATGTACTCTAAGATATCCTCACTGTGGAAAATGTTTTGAAAAGTGAGATGAAAAAGTATCTGTAAATTGTTAAGCGGAGATTCTTTGGTGGGTGATTTGGAAGATCTCTGATTCCTCCAAACTATGCCACAAAACAGATTCCCTCAAGGAGTCAATGGTACTAATAGAGCATCGGTTTCATGGCATAGCCTAGTTTAGAGCAAACTGTAGCCTTCCAATTTATCAACAAGAGAACCTCCCTTAACAAGCCCTAATTAAGGATAACACTAAATGAACCAGAAAAGAGTAATAATGTACACATAATGCTTAAAACATAACACCTCAAATGAACTAAGCTGACTTAGGTCAATTTAAAAATCATGAACAAATGAGATACAAATAAGACTCTGGCAATGATTTTACTGACTGGATGGACTAAACAATATTTCACACCACATGAAAAATAATCTTTACAAGTTCAATTTCAGATATATATATACTGTAAATAGTTATAAATAATGTGCTCCCACCCTATCACTGATGGGGAGAAGGTTAGATGCAGATTCCAGATTGTTAATATATGTAAATATAGTACCGGTAACTGGATAAGACAGCCATTCAACCTACCATGAATCAGATTATTAATAAATACAATAACAGATAGAATGCTAAAATACAGAATATGTAACAAATTGTAAATAAATACAGTAACTAACAAGAAGAGTACTGGGAATACAGTATAATACATAACACAGTCCTTCAACCTACCATGAATCTGTCAGTTTGATGCCAAGGATTTTGGGTAAATTTGGCCCAGATTTTTTAAGTTGTTCTGTGGCCAACAAGCAAAGTATTACCAGGTTCCCTTTCTTCCTTGGGTTAATGTCGTAGCTGTAAAACATGTCGTCATCTCCCCTTGCTAAGGTAGGCTACTTATTATCTTGTGCTCAGGTATGCTACTATTATCTTGTCCTCAAATGTTTAAATATCTATTGTGGCTGTAATATGAAAGGAGATCATATTAGTACTGGTAGTCATTAGGTCTCAGTAGTATGTATGATAATTATAGAGTAATATCCGGTTTACCTAACCTAATGTAATCTGAATCATGGCTACCTTTGGGATATAATTTAAGTGTTTTTCAAGACCTAAGTTACAGTAGAATAAGTAACACATCTACTGTTCAAATTTAAGAGTCACTAAAGTGCATTTTTTTTTTTTTTTTAACCTACACTCATCAACGGCTAACTCAAGATATACGAATTTCCTTCCTGCTTAGCTAAAGGTGAAGTACAGAATCAAGTCTGAAAAAAGAATATTAATATAAGTATAAACCTAACTGTAATGACTCGTTGTACACTGACACAATACAACAATACCCACACATTGGTTAGATATCTTACTACTTTTAGCTAATGATGAAGTATATACAGCATGAAAAACAAATATTAATATAAGTATAACCTAACCGTAATGACTCGTGGCACACTGTTGGTTCTTACTACTGTACTTAGTTAATGATGAAGTATATACAGCATGAAAACAATAACACTAATATAAGTATAACCTAACCGTAATATAATACAACAATACCCACCTGTTTATTGGTTCTTACTACTCAGATAATGATGAAGTATATACAGCATGGAATACAAATCAGATAAAAATCCAAAATTCAAAGATGAACTTCCCAACGGTGAAAACTTGTTTGTAACACTGCCACAGCACAACACCCATCCATTGGTTAGATAATAATTATACTGTATCTGTATTACCTTATTACTTAGCTACAGATGAAGTATATACGGTAAATATTGAATAAATTACCGTTATTGGGTACGGTTTTTCTACCTTCATTACCCACTTATTTAGACCATTCTAAGACTATTTTCTTCTATGGCATTTTCTCCGCAAATGCCCCATTTCCAAGATAGGGCATATTCAAATGGGGCATTTTGAAATTAGCCTGACCTGACCTAACCTAACCCAGACCGCATCAGACTACCGGGACCTAACCTGGGCAGACTACCGGGACCTAACCTGGGCAAACTACCGGGAAATAACCGTGGTAAAGTACAGAAAATGACCGGGGCAAAGTACTGGGACCTAGCCGGATCTGGCAACACTGCTACAAAACGGTATTTTTTTCAATAAATACCGTATAGACACCATGAATTAATGTCTGAAAATAAAACTTAAAAAAAAAAACACAAATTAAATAAACTAACCATGACACACTTATACACACGTTGTTTGGAGGGCCGTATTCAAGAACATTCGTAGTGTATACGATGGAGTGGTGGTACTGGTACGATGGCTCCATAGATAAACAACAGAGCCGTCGTACAGTACCACACCATAGTCAACACCATGGATGGCCTTGCATACGATGGAGTCTCAATGGCGTCGTCTCAGATTGTCAACTGTCAAGTAGTATTAATAAACTTCTTCAAGGTTAAAGGCTTTTCTTTACTCAATTCGTATTATAAAATACTGTCATATGAATTGAGCGACGAAGAAAACTTTTCCTGAAAGAAGTGAATTCAAGTGATTTCAAAATACCAAAGATAAGACTTGTATACCAGCCAACACACACACCGGTCTGGTCATGGCCACATTGTACAGTACATCAACAATTATATATCCTTACTTCATAGTTGAATATATACTGTAAATGAATGTATGGCCACAAGAACACTTTTAACATCTCAATGGTATAAAGTTATGAAGGACTGGATATCAGTAACCATTATTATAGTCATATATAACGTTTTATATATATTTTTGTTGAAACATTGGTGTTATTACTCTCTTTCTCTCTCTCAAGTCTCAACTACTTCATCGTTCTATTCATATTATTTTGTCATAATATTGAGCAGTGTTTAAAGCCTTTTCCTCAAAGAAGATAAATAATGCCATTTCATGTCACTCTAAAATAAGGGATATACAGAATGTTACATCCTGTTATAACATACTTATTTACAGTCACGGTCATTGTTTTCTATCATTTGATTATAATTTATCTGAATTATTTTTGTACGTAATACGAACTGTTATGTTTATAATATATATAAATGTCACCACAAAATATCCACACTATATATAGGTTATATATATAGCCACAACTTGAATACCGTATATAGAACCCTATCTAATATATTTGAGTTTTAAGGCCGTTGTCACACTATGCAGGATGGCGATAAGATGCACCACCGCATCGTGCCGCATATCAGGGCAAAACACACACAGTTTTATGCATGGCCAAGGAATTCCTCGGCCATGGTTTTATGTACAGTTGGGGAATAATGTATCTGAACACTGTTGGCGGCTTCTGGCAACATCTCCAAATGTAAACACATCAATGAGAGAAAGTACGGTACTTATGAATTGAAGGATAACTTTTATTTCACTGTCTGTGGTTGGTCGACGTCACCCAATATCAGTTATCATTATGTAGTAATGAATAAATTTTGCCTATTACTAACATGTTTATCGCTGACATTGTTACCAGAAGTCGTCAACGGTATCCAGATACTTTATTCCCCAACTGTACATACATGGTCACACTGTTCGGCAACGCCGCACCGTCGCCCCTCTGGTACAGTACCACTCCTTTAAAATTACTAATTACCATAATTGACGTGGATTAATTTATTCAAAGCGTCCAAGACAAGCCAAGAAATATTTTGTATCTTTTTGTTCCCTCTCTTATGTATAGTAATTTGACATGTTCTGTACTTATATAAATACAAATTGTGCTGAATACCACTGTGCAGTGTGCCACACAGTGTGACATGAATAGGAAACATTAAGTATTAACTATTTATACAAACACCCATATAAACCCACACAACTGTCATCAGCATTTGAAGGGAAGGATGGCATGAATATGAGACATTAAGGGAATTATTTTGATGTAAATAACATACTACTTTCATTAATATTAAGTAACCCCATGATGCAGTAAGATTATTGGAGGTTTGGGAGTCCTTCAAACATTGCTACGAAACACCACCTGTATTGAAGGAGCTTGTTTCCTGGTATAGCCTAGTAAGGAGGAATCAGAAGCCACCAAGTCTCATACATGATCACAGGGTCCTTAACACTAAATTTTTGTAATGCAAAACTTTCAGTGTTATTTAACAATAATATATTTTACTTCTCCTATAATGTAAAAGTTTCACACAATGAAGGCAGGGCTAGAAGATTGAGGTAAACTGGGATAAAACACATGGACAAATTATTATGACATGCAGAATAACACTAAACATTAAGTCTTTAAGATACCAATAAGTTACATATTATCAAAGTGATCACATCATTATGACATGTAGAATAACATAAACATTAAGTCTTTACGATACCAATAAGTTTCATATTATCAAAGTGATCACATCATTATGACATGTAGAATAACACTAAACATTAGGTCTTTAAGATACCAATAAGTTTCATATTATCAAAGTGATCACATCATTATGACATGCAGAATAACATAAACATTAGGTCTTTAAGATACCAATAAGTTTCATATTATCAAAGTCTCACATCATTATGACATGCAGAATAACACTAAACATTAGGTCTTTAAGATACCAATAAGTTTCATATTATCAAAGTAATCACATCATTATAGTTATTACACACATATTGTTACCCACCACACTGCTCTGCATCCTCATTGTTATAACATTACTAATAATCTAAGTTGTATCTTGACAACTCTGTGTTCATACACAGTATTGGAATATTCTTATAAGGAAACTGATCACATATCTGTTTCTTGATTCTATTTCATTGAGTAACAATAAGACAACATTGTTAATTATATAAAGTAGCTTCTTCTACTACAGTAATCAAAGTGTCTTAAGGTTGTTTACTCAGATATTGTAAATAATCTGTAGCCTAGTGGTGGAAAACAAACCTTAGTTTATTAATCTGATATTGTCTCATGGACTTATTAAAGAGGGCATTATTAAATATTATAAAGGCAATGAATAATACCTTGGTTTGGGAGACATACAGTAGCCTACACATCACTTTGTAGGCTATCTGGATGAAATAGATAACTTTCATAATATTCTTGTTACAGCTGACGTTAGGTCTCGGTAGTTTATCCTGGTCCTCATCAGGTTTGGCAAATTCTGAAATGATAAGTGTCATTAATATGGTGGGTCAGGTTAGGTCACAGTAACTTGACTTGGTTAGGTCTACATAATGTACCTGGTTACATTAGGTCAGTTCAGGTTATATATTATTACAATGAACACAGAGGGATTATTTAGCATTAAGGCAAGCATGAAAGTGGTAGAAAGGTAAACAGGTAAAAGGGGAAAGATCAAACTACTTTACAGGGTAAAGCTATATAGTATTTGAGATAATTGGGGATCAGGTTTAACTATTTGTAAAACATAAAAATAGCAAATACAGTATCTATGATATAATTTGTCTAGTCTTATCTTTCATTTTGCTTCAACCTTCCAGCCCTGTCCTCTTTTTATGGAATATTCAGCCTCTAAAGCAGTGGTCCTCAACCTGGGGTTTCCAGGAATAGGCTACTTTTGATAGCTAAAAAAAAAGAAAGGTATTTTATATAGTTAACAGTAAATGTTTTTGCTTAATACAATCATTATATTACTTTTTGTTTGAGTCATTTAATAATATCCCTTGGAGTATTAGTATACACGGTGCAGGGAATATTTCCTGGACCATGTTAACATATATAACAATGAAGATGATTGATACATGAGTTCTCAGGATATTGTAATGATAATATAACATAATAATTATGTAAGAGAGCATTATGATCAACAAAAGGTGTCAGTGATATGAATTTGGTATGTCATTATATATAATAATACAATATTATTGGCTGAAAACTGGCTACATGTAAGAGAGGGTACAGACTTTGTTGCTTATTGATCTCTCAGTTATGAATATATCACATCATTATAATATTTAATACATTATTGGTTGGAAGAGAGGTAAAGGGAGGATCCTTAGAGAGTGTAGACCTACACATCTTGCTGCTTGTTAATTGGTTATGGATATGTCACGTCATTATAATACTTAATAGGCTATAATATTGGCTAGAAGAGAGGTACAGGGAGTCTCAAAGATTGTACGGTACACATCTTGCTGTTTACTCATTGGTTTAGGATATGTCACATTATTATAATATTAAATACATTATTGGCTAGAAGAGAGGTAGCCTAGGCCTACAAGGACGAAGTCTCAAAGATTGTACACATCTTACTGTTTACTCATTGGTTATGGATATGTCATATCATTATAATACTTAATACATTATTGGTCTCAAAGGTTGTACACATCTTACTGTTTACTCATTGGTTATGGATATGTCATATCATTATAATACTTAATACATTATTGGTCTCAAAGATTGTACACATCTTACTGTTTACTCATTGGTTATGGATATGTCATATCATTATAATACTTAACACATTATTGGTCTCAAAGGTTGTACACATCTTACTGTTTACTCATTGGTTATGGATATGTCATATCATTATAATACTTAATACATTATTGATCTCAAAGGTTGTACACATCTTACTGTTTACTCATTGGTTATGGATATGACCACAAAGACACTTATCACGTTTCAAGGTCAGGGTTATAAAAGAAGGGATGGTCAACTATAATCCTTATTGTAGAGAGACATAGAGATGAATGTATTACTAGAAAGAATGGACAATATTAATCTTTACTGTAGAGGGAGATAGAGGTGAATGTATGGCTATATAGAATGGACAACATTAATCCTTATTGTAGAGGGATATAGAGGCGTGTATGGCTATATAGAATGGACAACATTAATCCTTATTGTAGAGGGATATAGATGCGTGTATGGTTATATAGAATGGACAACATTAATCCTTATTGTAGAGGGATATAGAGGCGTGTATGGCTATATAGAATGGACAACATTAATCCTTATTGTAGAGGGATATAGAGGCGTGTATGGCTATATAGAATGGACAAATTAATCCTTATTGTAGAGGGATATAGATGCGTGTATGGTTATATAGAATGGACAACATTAATCCTTATTGTAGAGGGATATAGAGGCGTGTATGGCTATATAGAATGGACAACATTAATCCTTATTGTAGAGGGATATAAATGAATGTATTACTAGAAAGAATGGACAATATTAATTTTTACTGTAGAGGGAGATAGAGGTGAATAAATGGCTATATAGAATGGACAATATTAATCCTTACTGTAGAGGGAGATAGAGGTGAATGTATGGCTATATAGAATGGACAACATTAATCCTTATTGTAGAGGAATATAGAGGCGTGTATGGTTATATAAAATGGACAAAATTAATCCTTATTGTAGAGGGATATAGATGCGTGTATGGTTATATAGAATGGACAACATTAATCCTTATTGTAGAAGGATATAGAGGCGTGTATGGCTATATAGAATGGACAACATTAATCCTTATTGTAGAGGAATATAGAGGCGTGTATGGTTATATAAAATGGACAACATTAATCCTTATTGTAGAGGGATATAGATGCGTGTATGGTTATATAGAATGGACAACATTAATCCTTATTGTAGAGGGATATAAATGAATGTATTACTAGAAAGAATGGACAATATTAATCTTTACTGTAGAGGGAGATAGAGGTGAATGTATGGCTATATAGAATGGACAACATTAATCCTTATTGTAGAGGGATATAGATGCGTGTATGGCTATATAGAATGGACAACATTAATCCTTATTGTAAAGGGATATAGAGGCGTGTATGGTTATATAGAATGGACAACATTAATCCTTATTGTAAAGGGATATAGAGGCGTGTATGGCTACAAGGACACATGTGACTTTTCAAGGGTATCCTAACGATACTGTAAAAATTGGCGTCAATTCAATGGACCATTTTGTCAGTGGGATTCCATAGTAATAATATACGACAATTATTTCAATCTGATACTATTACAGAGTACTAAAAGTGTATACAAGAAAGTATTATTAGCCGATATTCCCCCAAATACTAACAATAATACTATTACAGAGTACTAAAAGTGTATACAAGTAAGTATTATTAGCTGATATTCCCCCAAATATTAACAATAATACTATTACAGAGTACTAAAAGTGTATACAAGTAAGTATTATTAGCTGATCGCCATCGTTCCCTGTTTCCTCTCTTTTTAATTATCTTTTTTCCACGATTTGTGATAACTAAATGAATTTACAAGTTTGTTTTTGCAATAAAAAGGTACATTAATGTTTTTATGCTACATAGCAAGCGTTCCCAACGGCTAATAAAATAATCACGTAGAGCACGAAATAAATAATATTAATTAGCCAGCAGTGGCAACATCTTTGTTTCAGCTGACTGACTTGTCGACTGCCTGCATTTGTCACTCGCCGACACTCGGTTGTATTTCAGACATTCTAGAGATGTCTATATGCAAGCTAAGATGATATCCATTTGTTCATTAGATAGAAGAGGAATTTTAGAAATAATTCCTATTAATAACTCAATTTTAGGGAAGTTGGCGCTTGACTTGTTGTAACAGTTAGGGCTACATATATAGGTTATACACATATAATGTATGTATAGACAGACAGACATACATACAAACAGACAGACATACATACAGAGAGAGACAGACAGACAGACAGACAGACATACTTACATACAGACTCAGACATACATACAGAGAGAGAGACATACATACAGAGAGACATAGACATATACATACATACATACATATACAGACAGACAGACATACAGACATAGCCATAAGTTTAATACATGTATAATAATACAGAGGTATACACTAATTATATACATGTAAAGTATAGTAGTGTATACTGTATACTGTACTGTATACTGTACTGTAATGTATGTATAGACAGACAGACATACAGAGAGACATAGACATATACATACATACATACATATATACACCGTTGTTCTCCCATATACTTTAGATTAACACTATAGGAGTATACTGGAAACATTGAGAAAAATAACATTAATTTTTATTCACAAACAATATGCATCTCACTAAGTACATGGAATACATTGACAATATTAGCTTGACACAATACATTAACAATTGGTTCTGTTCTCCCAACTTAATTAAGTAATACAAAAATAATCACCTTAATACTAGACCTTAAATATATATTAAACCTTAATGCTACTTACAAATATTTCACCAACCCTGTCACCACCACAATGCATCACCACCAATCCACCCGGAGCACAAGACGCAGAGGGAATGTCTGAAACGTCGACTTCCTGCCCTTATATACCCTGTTGAAGACATGACGTATGTGTATCTTAGATGCCTGAACCAATGAAACAACTCCCTTAATGCGGGAAAACTTCTTGACCAATACCACGGATAAACACATGCACACACACACACTCTGCCATTGGTTGCCTTTCCTCTTCCTGCCCTTATATACCCTGTTGAAGACATGACGTATGTGTATCTTAGATGCCTGAACCAATGAAACAACTCCCTTAATGCGGGAAAACTTCTTGACCAATACCACGGATAAACACATGCACACACACACACTCTGCCATTGGTTGCCTTTCCTCTTCCTGCCCTTATATACCCTGTTGAAGACATGACGTATGTGTATCTTAGATGCCTGAACCAATGAAACAACTCCCTCAACACGGGAAAACTTCTTGACCAATACCACGGATAAACACATGCACACACACTCTGCCATTGGTTGCTTTTTTTTTTTTTTTTTTTTTTCCTGGCCTATCGACCTTGGTGTTGGTCATTAAGGCCTTTATTTTATTTTATTTTATTTATTTTAATTTTTATTTATTTTTTGAAATTTATTTGTTATTTTATTTATTTATTATTATTTTAAATTGAACTTCTTGCATATTATTTTTATGCATTTATTTTTATTATTATTATTATTATTATAATTATTTCTATTACATTTAAACTTAAAAATAAACTTATATACTAATTGTTTTTGCATTCTTTTTTGTAAGTTTATACAAAATTGTACATCCTAGCTAATAAACTAATCTATGTGCCTACTCAACCAATAGCTAACTAGACTAATACCTATTCCAGCCAATCGCTAAACCTAGACAGAGAAATCGCTAAACCTATATTAGACAATCGCTAAACCTAGCTAATACATCATAATATACAATATATACAACACATAATTTATAACATTTATAATTGAAAAGTATACATACAAAATGGTAACAACAATAGTAATAAAAAGTCACATCACTCTGATCAGTTCGGTCTCCCTCAAGAAAGTCATCAATTTATCAGTCACACCACCATCCCCATCACCTAAGAGAGCTGAGAGTGTGAAGGGGACTTTTACTGCATCGCAGTAACTTATGAGGGAAGCACGTTCCCCCACAAATCGCCGACAATGCAGGATGATATGACTGATAGATAACACCGCATTGCAGGTGTTACAATGCGGTGGAAAACGTTTGTCTATATATGGTTCTAGGTGTGTTATCCTGGTGCAGTTGGTTCGCACTCTTGCGAGGATTCTTTCTTCTAACCGGTTGGGCCGGTTGGCAGTGGCCCAATTACCCAGTTGAGGCTTGATGGTAGCGATGTTAAGTCTGGTCCACTGACCTTGCCACAGAAGATGAATTGATTTCTTTCCGAGGGATAGACACGACTGTAGATCACGAGGGACGTCCCAAGTAACCTCGAGCTCTACAGCCGATTTTGCAAGTAAGTCTGCCCGTTCATTGCCATAAATACGACAATGCCCGGGCACCCAGATCAGAGTGAAGGACTTGTTGCATAAGTGCATGGTTGCCTTTCCTCTTCCTGCCCTTATATACCCTGTTGAAGACATGACGTATGTGTATCTTAGATGCCTGAACCAATGAAACAACTCCCTCAACACGGGAAAACTTCTTGACCAATACCACGGATAAACACATGCACACACACTCTGCCATTGGTTGCCTTTCCTCGCTCGTTCCCTGGCCAGATGATGGCAGTTAATGTATTCCCCTAACAGGTAGTTAAGGCTGGTTCAGGCCACTCGTGCTTCTCGTCACAATAATAATAATTATTATTATTATTATAATTATGTACTGTTTGTAATGAATTTGTACATAACAAAGTTTTAACCCAACATAGAGAAGCTTGCCTATGAATCAGTGTTAAAAATCTCATTAACAACACTGTGTTATATAGGCTATCTCAGAGTTAGAAAAAGTGAGTGTTGTAAACCTCTCTCAACGTTGATAATGGTTTGTAAAATTAACTTGTTGTTACTGTGTTAAGTTGTTTTCCAATACTCCTTGTACCCTGATGGTCCACTACTATTACCCATGACTGTACATTACTCACCAGTAGCTATAAACACTCCTTGAAATTGTAGTGATCTATGTTAAATTTAAAACAAATACAAATAGTGATTACCTCTTGTTAATAAAAATAACCTTCACAGTTACATTATGTCCCCTACTCCCACACACCCCTAACTCCCCCCTAAACCCCCAAGCCTGTCCCCCTACTCTCCATGATGTAGGTATCCTCAACACCCTCACA
>JAWQEG010004922.1:210000-215000 GCA_033782935.1 Petrolisthes cinctipes
ATTTTGGGTCCTATGGCATCCAAGCTTCTGGCACCAGCATCTGTTTTAATCTTCGGTACATATAAGCGATGTTGTTGTCTTGTTACACGGTTGGTTGATTCATGTGTCGTGGAAAATTTCTTAAACCAAACAGGATAAAATCCATTTAAAATTTAAAAAACAGTGGTGCACATGCCCAACTCATGTTTGTCGTTTACTTTTATCCAACCTAGTTCTTTTATTATGGGCGTAGCATGATCGTATTTTTTTGCACCACCTATGGCTACCTTAGCTGAGAAATTCTGTAGTTTTTGGACTTTGTTCATGATCGTTTTATTTGTGGTGCCCCATATCCGGATACAGTAATTGATTATACTGACCACTAAAGATTGTACAAAAATTATTCGTGAGGATTTGTCGAGGTTGGAACTTATACGATTAATGAACATTAGTGTGCCAACAACCTTTTTACTTAGTTCGTTGGTATGTTTGTCAAACAGCATATATTGATCCATGTACACACCTAAGTTTTTTACATTATTGCTTGGAATAATAGTTTCCCCGTGTACCTTGATAGTGATGTTAGAGGGGACATGTGACAGAAGTTGTCTGTTACCAATGAAAATACATTGAGTTTTGTTGGCATTTAGCCTTAAACCATTTCTTAAAAAATATTCCTTGATGCTTGTCAGAGTATCTTTAGTTTTCCGAAGAAGACAGTCGAGTTCTCTTACATTACCAGTGTGCAAGAATTGAGTGTCGTCAGCGTATTGAACAATTAAGCAATCCTTGACATATTCAGATAAGTCATTAACAAATATAATAAATAAAATAGGACCCAAGATTGAACCCTGTGGGACTCTGTACTCAATTGATTGTTTACTTGATATGGATTTTTTAATCCGAACAGACTGAGTTCTGTTACTTAGATAGTTTTCAAACCAGAAGGGATCAATCTTGAGTTTGAGGCATTTGTTTAAAAGAATTTTGTGGTTAACACTGTCAAAAGCTTTAGACAGATCACAAAGCGTTAGAAGAGATATTTTCCTGTGGTCCATATTGTTATAGATCTCATCTGTAACGATAGTGAGAGCAGTCTCCGTGGACAACCAGGCCTGAATCCATGCTGACTATTTGATAAAGTTTTTTTACTTCTAAGTAATGTATTAATTGATTTGCGATAATCTTTCTAATACTTTCGATACAATCGGGAGAAGTGAGACAGGTCGAAAGTTGTTGGCATTATTAACATCTCCATTTTTCAAAATTGGTATGACTATTGCATGCTTCCAGGCCATAGGAACACACCTGTGACTATGGAGGTATTTACAATACAAGTTAGATAAAATGCTATTACAGATAATGCATCCTTCACAAATTCAGTGGGATATCATCCGAGCCAACAGAGTTAGTATTATTTAGACTCTTTATAGTCAGTATTATTGTGTTGACGTCACAGGTTGTGGCCTGAAAGAGAGAGAGAGAGAGAGAGAGAGAGAGAGAGAGAGAGAGAGAGAGAGGTAGTAATAGTAATAATATTAGGTTTGGTTGAATTTGTGTGTGTGAGAGAGAGAGAGATAGTGTGTGAGAGTGTGTGAGAGAGGTAGAGAGAGAGATAGTGTGTGTGAGAGAGAGTATGTGTGTGTGAGAGAGAGAATAATAATAATAATAATAATAATAATAATAATAATAATAATTGACAAATATATTATTATTATTATTATTAGTATTATTACTATTATTATTGACTATTATTATTATTATCATTATGTAGATATTATTAATATTATAATTAGTACTACTCTTATTACTATTATTATTATTATTTTATTATTATAATGATTAATGTTATTACTACTATAACTATTTTATTATTATTATTACTATTATAAATATATTATTGTTATTATTATCATATTATTTTTTATTATTATTATTATTATTACTACTATTATTATTAATATTATTTTTAATATTATTACTATTATTATTAATAATATTATAATGTAAATATAATTAATACTATTATTATTATTATTATTATTATTATTATTATTATATTATTATTATTATTATATGTATAAAATCATTATCACTCCCCAACCCTCATACACACACACACACACACTACCACACCCCTTCCCTCACCACACCATGCACACTCTCACACCACTCTCACACTCTCATACACAGGTAGTGGTAACAGCTCGGCCCAACACCATACAAACAGTCGCTCATACACACACACACATATACACACATACACTCACACTCACTCCCTCACCCACACACACACCCATTCTCCCTCCCACACTCTCTCCCTCCTCTCTCCCCCACTCTATCTCACACACTCTCTCTCTCCCTCCCTCCCTCATTCACACACACACACACACACCACTCCCACCCCCACCCCTCTCCCTACACTCCCTCACCCACTCTCACACCCTCTCACTCTCTCACCTACAGGTAGTGGTAACAGCTCGTCCAACACCATACAGACAGTGGCCCAACGCCTCGTAGTCAAAGGCTTCAGTGATAACCAGATGAACTAATTTATCGCTAAATACTTTAATTAAGCTCGCTAACGAAGAATTTAACGGTCGGAACCTCGCGAAAATTATACAGCACGATAATAAGTACCGTACCTTGGCTAAGCGGCCGTTATTTTGCGTATTGCTCTGTATGTTATTCGGTAAAGACGGATTAACGAAGGAAAAGTTACCGCAGAATTGTCAGATGTCATGTTTAAAATTATGCTGTGTTTGATCAAGTGGAATTCTAAGAAGTCATCGTCGTCAGTGGTACGATGGGGGATACGATGGATGCCTGTGGTGGTGTATACGATGGTGGTGGTGTACGATGGCCGCCGACGCTCTCACGTGTGGTGGTGGTGCCTCCAGAAACACACACACGCACTCACACAACACACAACCCAATCTTATTAATGAAAATACCGAGGAGTTCCCACCACACTATCGAGAACTGTTCCTGGCATTCGGGAAGCTGTGTTTTAGGGCGCTCACCAACGATAAAACAAGATTCAGCGAACTGGAAATACGCAAACACGTGAAAAAAAACTATACTGAAATTCTAGATCTGGGGTTTTTAGCCAACGATTTGGAAAGCGATATTCTGGGACAGAGAAAATTTTGGAAACCGTTCATAAGATATTTTTGGAGTACCTGGCTTCGTTTTACATGGCAAATCACCTGACTAAAGACTCCGGGTATAGGATTAAAGATAAGGCCGGTTGATGAGCGAATGTAGGGAGTGTAAGCACTTTAACGCCATTTACAGTAAGAACGAACATGTGTTAAAATTCCTAGTGGGTATATTGGGCAGTAAAGCCCACCTGGCATTGAAGAAAATTAACAGGAGCTGCGCTGTAACTCGGACAAATGTCAGTCGGGGTGCCGGTGTATTATGCAAAACGCAGGACCATGCAGATTCCAGGACGAGAGAGAAAAAGCGCTTATAGCGACACCTGTCGGTGCGCAAGTAAAACAGGAGTGTTCAATATTATTAAATATGCATTTTTAATACATTTCAGCTAATTAATTTAATTATTTAATTAATTTAATTATTATTGTTTTTCAGGAAAAAAACGGCTATTTATCAAATTAATTACTATAAATGACTAATATAAATAAAAAATAAACATTTTAAAGTTAAATAGCATTATGTTTTGTAATTTAAAATAAATTTTAATTAATTAATTTAATTGTTTTAATATTTTATTCTTAAAAACGGCTTTTTTTACCAAATTAATTTATGTTTATTTTTTATTTATATTAGTCATTTATAGTAATTAATTTGATAAAAGAGCCGTTTTTTTCCTGAAAAACAATAATAATTAAATTAATTTAATAATTAAATTAATTAGCTGAAATGTATTAAAAATGCATATTTAATATATTGAACACTCCTGTTTTACTTGCGCACCGACAGGTGTCGCTATAATCGCTTTTTCTCTCTCGTCCTGGAATCTGCATGGTCCTGCGTTTTGCATAATACACCGGCACGAGTGGTACAGGAGGCGGAGGAGCATCGACCACAATTACAGCCAGCCACCTGCAAGAAGACCGAGAGATTTTGTTGCTACTACGAGAGGCCGAATGCACGAATCAGAATTGCAGGGCGATTGCAAGGCTTCTGGATCGACGTTGCGTGACTATATCGACATCAGAGATCGACTTCGAAGGCTGGAGTCAAATTCTAACCCAGAATTTTAAGAAACTCAAAATTTTGGAATTGATTTGGAGAATCAAAAGTCGAAATCCAGACCAGGAGAGTTCGTTCACTGAGGCCTCACCCGAACTCTACTCGGATTTCTTCACTGCTTTGAGGTGAGTGTGTGAGAGTGTGTGTGTGAGAGAGAGGAGAAGGATAGATAGAGAGAGTGTGTGTGTGATAGGGGGAGGGTGTGAAATAGTGAGAGATTGATAGATATATAGAGTGTGAGTGTGTGTGAGAGTGAGGGAGAGTGTGTGATAGATAGATGAATAGGGAGAGTGTGTGTGAGGAGAGTGTGTGTGTGAGAGAGAGGAGGAGGATAGAGAGAGAGAGAGAGAGAGAGAGAGAGAGAGAGAGAGAGAGAGAGAGGAGAGAGAGAGAGAGAGAGAGTGTGTGTGAGGGAGAGTGTGTGTGTGTGAGAGAGGAGGAGGATAGATAGAGAGTGAGGGAGTGAGAGTGTGTGTGAGAGAGAGTGTGAAAAAATGTGTGAAATAGGTAAAGAGAGAGAGGGGGGGGGAAATGTGTGTGTGTGAGATAGGGAGTGAGTGTGTGTGAGAGATAGTGTGTGAAAGATAATGTGTGCGAAAGAGAGGGAGAGTGTGAAAGAGTGTGCGAAAGAGAAAGAGTGTGTGTGAGATAGAAAGATAGAGAAATAGGGTGTGTGAAAGAGAGTGTGTGGAAAAGAGTGTGTGAGTGTGAGAGAGAGGGGGAGTGTGAGTGTGTGAGAGAGTGAGGGATAGTGTGTGAAAGAGAGATAGATAGGAGAGAAAAAGATAGAGAGTGTGTGA
>JAWQEG010004923.1:0-28206 GCA_033782935.1 Petrolisthes cinctipes
TTTTTTCTGTGTGTGTGTGTGTGTGTGTGTGTGTGTGTGTGTGTGTCTCTCTCTCTCTCTTTCTGTGTGTGTGTGTGTGCTGTGTGTGTGTGTGTGTGTGTGTGTGTGTGTGTCTCTCTCTCTCTCTTTCTGTGTGTGTGTGTGTGTCTCTCTCTTTCTGTCTGTGTGTGTGTGTCTCTCTCTCTTTCTGTGTCTGTGTCTCTCTCCCTCTGTCTGTGTGTGTGTGTGTCTCTGTCTCTCTTTCTCTGTGTGTGTGTCTCTCTCTCTGTGTGTGGCTGTGTGTGTGTGTGTGTGTGTGTGTGTGTACGCCAAATCTGTTCCTTCTCCACAATTCCGCCCCTCCACCCTTCTCTTCCCCCTCCCCCCTCCCCCCCTCCGAGTCAGCAAGAAGGGGGCCCTCTGGCTGACTAGATTAAGGCGGCCGAGTCAGCGCCCTCCGTCAGCACCAGAGAAAACGGGGGGGATGGGGGGGAGTGGGGAAACGGGGGGGGGGGTGAGAAGGGAAATAGAGGAGAAAGGAGGAAAGGGAGAGGTGAGCAAAGAGAAGGGGGAGAGGAGAGAGAAAGAGAAAAGGTAGAAAAGGGAGAGGGGAAAGGGGAGGAAAGGGAAGGGGAAAGGAAGAGAAAAGGTAGAACTGGGAGAGGGGAAAGGGGAGGAAAGGGAAAGGCAAAGGAAGAGAAAAGGTAGAAGGGGGAGAGGGGAAAGGAGGAGAAAGGAGAGGGGGGGAGGGTAAGACGGGAAATAGAGGCGAAAGGAGGAAATGGGAGGAAAGGAAAGGGTAGTGAAGGAAATGGAAAGGGAGAGGTAAGCAAAGAGAAGGGGAAGGGGGAGAGGGAGAGGAGGAAAGTGGGATAAAAGAAGAGATAGAGAGGGAGGAAACAGAGAGGAAGAGAAAGGAATAATGGATGGAGGGGGGAGGTGGGAAAGAGAGGAAAGGGACAAAGAGTAAAGTGGGATAAAAGAAGAGATAGAGAAAGGGAGGAAAAATAGAGGAAAGGAGAAAGGAATAAGGGGGGTAATGAATGGAGGGAGGGAGAGGAGGGATGGAGAGAAAGATAGAGAAATGGAGGGAGGAGGGAGAGGAGGGATGGAGAGAAGGATAGAGAAATGGAGGACGAGGGAGAGGAGGGAGGGAGAGGAGGGATGGAGATATTAATCACACACCTTCAACAAAGAGTAATTAATTAACCTTTAAATATCATTGTTATATACCTCATACATTATATAAATTACTACATTATTCTACATCAATTATTATTATTATTATCATTATTATTATCAGTTATTATTATTATTATTATTATTGTTAGTTATTATTATTATTATTATTATTACTGCTGCTATTATTATTATTATTATTATTATTATGTTAGGTGTTAATTTTAGAGAAGGGAAGGGAATGTTAGGAGAAGGGGGGGGGATTCTCTCTCTCTCTCTCTCTCTCTCTCTCTCTCTCTCTCTCTCTCTCTCTCTCTCTCTCTCTCTCTCTCTCTCTCTCTCTCTCTCTCTCTCTCTCTCTCTCTCTCTCACCTGTTCCTCTCTCCCTCCTGATTTTATGATCCGTGAATTTCTGGCCCCACTCCAGTCCTTTCACTCCCTCTCACTCCCCTCTCCACTCCCTCCCCCGTCTCTCCCTCCCCCGTCTCTCTCTCTCTCTCTCTCTCTCTCTCTCTCTCTTCCAAGTCTATTCCCTCTCATTTCCTTCTTTTACTTCCCACTCCCATTTGACTCCCTCTCCCTCTCCTCTTCCCTTTCCACTCCCCTCTTTTCCCTTCTCTCTTTATTCCTCACTCCCCCTCTCATTCCCTCCACTCCTCTCTAGAATGTTTCACCACTCAATTCCCTCTCAATAATAATAATAATAAAAATAATAATAATAATAATACTATTTCTTCACTTCTTTTTCTCTCGTTTCATGTCCAGTTTCAGTTCTCTCTCTCTCTCTCTCTCTCTCTCTCTCTCTCTCTCTCTCTCTCTCTCTCTCTCTCTCTCTCCTTGTTCTTCATTATTCCATCCTATCTCTTCAATCTCCTCTCTCCTCATTTTCTTTTACTCCATTTTCTCCCATCTTCCTACCCTTTCTCCTTTCTTCCTTATATTATCTCCTTCCCTCTTTCTTCCTCACCTCCTTCCTCCTCTTTTTTATCATTTTTATTTTCATTCTTTCCCTTGTCTCCTTCATCTCTTTTTCTCATTCTTTTTACCTCTCTCTCTCTCTCTCTCTCTCTCTCTCTCTCTCTCTCTCTCTCTGCCACCATCAACTATCGCCCGCCCCTCCTTCCCTCCTTCCTTCCTTCCTTGCTGACGCGGGCATCCTCCTCCCAGAATCTTCATTATCGCAACTTTGCATTATTCAACCCTTATATATATATAAAAAAAAAAAAATAACACACACACACACACACACACACCCAAACACACACACACACGCACGCAAAATATCCCAAACACTGTGAGCCAGCCAACACAGGTCATCATGCATGGTGTACACGTCACTTCTTCAAACCAAAACAAAACAAATCCTGGCTCACTTTCGGTCTCGGCCCAACTCGGTTATTATGGGGCGATTTTGGCGCGTAAACAACATGGAGTGATCCCGCTCTTCTTCTTCTCTTATATAAATAGTAAAAAAACAATAGACCAAACTTCGAGTCAGTCCAGCCCACTTCACTAACTCAAGCTAAAATAAAATAAAATAATATCCATCCAAATTGTGCAAATGGTTCCCGCCGAAACCCAGACAGACACGGGCAGTTTTGGCGCGTAAATAACACCGCCTCGAAAAAATAAATAAATAAATAAAAAATACTACCAGGGGAATTCTTGTGTGAGTGTGAGTATGAGAGGGGGTGGGGCTGGAAAAAGTGTGAAACTATGTGAGAAACGTCTCATCCCAAAGAACGAAAGGAAAGAAATTTGTTCCATATAGTCTTGACGCCAATGCTGACTGGGTCGAGTTGGAGTTCCGTCCCGTCAGCAACTCTTAGGTGTGACTGATGTACGATGACTCCTGGTAATCAATATCTTCCCTCGTCTACTATCACCAATGCAGACACACTTTATTACAGCTTCTCCAATCACATATACTGTTTATTTCATGTTTTCCAAGGCTAATAGGGAGTGAACAAGGATGTGTGTGTCCGGGAAAATATATACTAATTTCCATTCCCAACGATTGCTGGCACTAGGATGAGATGTGGCTGGCTCGCTCGGATCTCCCCTTGACTCTCTCCCTCCTTCCTTCTCCCCTTACCTCCCTCCGTCGTTCCTTCTCCCCTTCCCTCCCTCCCTCCTTCCTTCTCCCCTTCCCTCCCTCCCTCCTTTCTTCTCCCCTTCCCTCCCTCCCTCCCTCCTTCCATCTCCCCTTCCCTCCCTGCCTATCTCTTTCTCCCCTCCCTCCCTCCTTCCTTCTCCCCCTCCCTCCCTCCTTCCATCTCCCTGGCCCTGCTTCCTTGCCTGTCTGCCTGTGGTGTAGTACTGGTATGTGGTGTGATCATGGTTGGTCAGTCTCGCTCTGTGGTTCTTTCAGTGACGTGTGTGTGTGTGGGGGGTGGATGATATAAGTGTGTACGTAAATAGTAACTGTCTGTGTGTGTGTGTGTGTGTGTGTGTGTTGTTGTTGTCGTCTGAAAAAGGTGGGGGCGTGAGGGGGACCTATACCTGTACTGCTGGGCTACGTGTGTATATATAATATTTAAAATACTTGCAGGTGATCGCTAAAAAAAAACTCTATCGCGTCTTGCAAGTCAATAACAAACCAAGTCGAAATGAGTGTTGTTCAAGTGGACATTAATTTTAACCTCTGTGAATATTTAATGACTAGTGAAAAAAAAAATCTTTGTACACATCACAGAGGTCAAAATAATGTAGGTCTAATAACGTACTGAAAGGAAAAAATACTGACTGTAAATTATTGTGAGTACTGGTGTTAACAAGTGATATTATTATATAAAATTCTATGCAAAAGTATAATGAAAATAAACCAACTAATGTATGCAAGTGAGGAAATTATATATTAAATATTTAAACACTTTATATAATCGGAAGGTAAGTAGGCTAAGGCAAGAAATTAATTATTATTAATTAATCTGTGGTTATATCTGTTATAAATTTTGAGAACTTTATTTGTAATTAATTGTAAGTGAAATTAAGTTCAACAAATAAATATATTGATTAGTGAGTTAGTTAATTATATTTTATCAATGATGTTGTAAGCAATATTGATAACACTCTCTCTCTCTCTCTCTCTCTCTCTCTCTCTCTCTCTCTCTCTCTCTCTCACCTATTTATCTATCCATCTATCTACCCTATCTATAGTTATCTACCATTATCTACCTATACCTATCTTTATATTTCTCTCTCTCTCTAAAGGTCGAGGGTCAAGAAAAAACTACAACAATAACTACTACTACCACTACTACTACTACTACTACTACTGCTACTACCACCACTACTACTACTACTACTACTACTACTACTACTACCACTACTACTACTGCTACTACCACTATTACAACTACCAGTACTATCACAACAACAGCAACTACTACTACCACTACTACTACTACTACTGCTGCTACTACCACTACTAATACAACTACCAGTACTACCACAGCAACAGCAACTACTACTACTGCTACTACCACTACTACTACAACTACCAGTACTACCACAACAACAGCAACTATTACAACTACTACCACAACAACAGCTACCACCACTACTATTACAACTACTACCACAACAACAACAAGAACAACCACCACCATCACTACTACTACTACTACTACCCCTATATAGTCCCGTATTATTTCCCCATATATAAACAAACATGTCCTATGTCCCCGTTCACTTAAGGCAGAAAGTAGCCATGACAACGAACGGCTGCTTTGACGTCGTGTTGAGTGACGGCACGAAAGGAACCTACGTCAACCTTCAAGCCGCCACGACGATGGTGAACGACAACAACGACGCAACAACAGGGAAAAAAGACGTAATAAGGAGCCCAGCATCAGAATATGGGTACGTCATGCACAACTTTCACCATCACGACTCTAACACTGATGATGGTGGTGGGAAACGAGCCTACTACAATAATCTTAACCACAACAACAGCAGCAACTCCATACCGGTTATATCTCATGTTGATGGAATGAAGGGGAATTACATCGATAGTTATTTCCCCGAGACGACAGCTACGAAAGGAGCACATGTTAATCTTCACAAAATTGGCGCCAAAACGAAAGGAGCATTCGTTAATCATCACGAAATTGGCGCCAAAAAGAAAGGAGCCTATACTAACCATCACGAAAATGGCGCTAAAACGACTACCGGAACGCCACGAAAAACGTATCGCAATCTACACGAAAGGACGAAAGAAGAAGAGACACCGACGAACACTCACGAATCTAGAGAGGGCAAGAGAGGATTATCACGGACGACTAACCGCGAATCTCGAGGGAAATACACCAGTCATTACCAAACTAGAGGAGCGTGTAAAAAAGTAAACAAAAGAGGGAAACGAGCCTATAACTTAAATGTACAAGAGAAGGATAATACTACTACTACTACTACTACTACTACTGCTGATGTTACTACTGCTACTAATGTTGAGAATTTGATGATGATGATAAATAGGAGGAGGGGGCCTTTCATAGGGGATTCTAATAATACCCTGGAAATCCACCAACCACCATTACAACCACCAACACAAACAACACCACCACCACTACCAGGCCTACCACCACTACAACCATTATCACCACCACCTCTGCTACCACTGATTCAAACACTACCACAAACATTGCAAACACAGCTACCACACACTCTACCATTACCACTACCACTACCACAAACATTGCAAACACAGCTACCACAAGCACTACAACCACTACCATTACCACTACCACAAACATTGCAAACACAGCTACCACAAGCACTACAACCACTACCACCACTACAACCACTATCACCACTACAACCACTACAACCACTACCACCACTACAGCCACTACCACCAACACCAACACTACCACTACTATCACAAGTACTACCCTATATATTTCCATTCCCAGACACTACCATAAGAGGTTTTGAAACGAGTGATGAATGTGCTCTTAATCTTGTCAAAAAACCTTCTTCTTCTTCTGTTGGTGTAAATCTTGAAAAATCTACTACTACTACTACTACTGGTGGTGGTGTTGGTGGTGTTGGTGTTGTTAGTGGTATTAATGTTGAAGAAAATTTTTGTGCTGGTGTGGATCTTGGAAATTCTAGTTGTGGTGTTAACGGTGTGGGTATTAATCTTGATGTATCTAGAGCTGGTATTAATATTGATAAGTCTACAGCTGGTATTATTAATGTTGGAACTTCTAATCCCAGTGTAGTTGATATTATTAAAACAGAAGAAAATAACTATAACCTCGGTATTAATCTGAAAATGTCTGGTTCTGTTGGTGATGATCTGGAAAAGGTTGTGGACATGAAAACACAACATCATCTCCAGGGTTACGTGGCTTTTGAGAAGAACTTGGGGGTCGGTGGTGGTGCTGGTGAAGGTGGAGGTGTGAAGACTGAAAAAGAAGAAGTAGAAGAAAACCCTGGTGGTGTGGAGATGATGATGATGATGGTAGATGGTGATGGTGGTGAAGGTTATTTTAATGGTGATGTGGATTCAAGCCTGTCTGGAAGTGTTGTTGGTGGTGATGAAAGTGGTGTTGGTAATGGTGGTGTTGGTAATGGTGGTGATAGTGGTGTTGGTAATGTTGGAAGCAAAGACCAAAACCCAAAACCAATTAAAGAAACAGAGGACACAAGACGAGGAAAGAGAAGACCAGAGAGAGATAAAACGGAAGGAAGGAGAGAGGAAATGGAAGAGGAGACGGAAGAGGAAGGCGTAGGGAAAGCTAGTAAAGATGGAAGAGAGAAAACAGACGATGGGAAGAAAAGAGAAGGAGGAGGAGGAGCAGAGAAAGATAGAGAAGCACTAGCAGTAAAGGAGAGAGAGGGAGAAGGAAAAGAAGGAGGTGATGGAAGAAGAGGAGAGAAGGAAAGCGTAGCAACAGGAGAGAATATGGAAGGAGGGGGAGGAAGAGGAAATGCAGTAAAAAGAGAAGTAGCAGAAACAGAAGGAAACACAAAAGCGAAGGCCAGGAGAACAGGTGGAGAAGGAGAGGGAAGAAGGGGAACAAGAGGAGAAAGCACAACGACAACAGAGAGAGGAGGAGAAGGAGGAAAAGGAAAAGGAACAGAAGAAGTGGAAAACACAACATCAAATACATCACCTACAGGAGAAGGAGGAAAGGCAGAAGGAGGAAAAAGAGGAACAGGAGAGGTAGACAACACAACAAATACTTCACCGGGAGGAGGAGGAGGAGGGGGTCGAGGAGATGGAGGAGGAGGGGGTCGATGGGGAGGAGGTAGAGGGTCAGCAGGAGGAGCAGGAGGGGGTCGAGGAGGAGGAGGTGGAGGGTCAACAACACCAACATCAGCATCAGCAGTAAGGGCCAGTTCAAGACACCAGCTTGTTGACATACATGGACTGGCTGTGTTTCTGAGGCAGTGTACGAGGTGTCTGGCTTGTGCTTACCCAAACTCGCTCTATTTCACCGGCACCATATCAACTCAACTCGCTGCAGTTACTCAGGTCGGTGGGTTGGGTCACGTCTGTTTATCTGACTTTGTAACTATATACGGTATATATATTTTTTTGTTTATCAATGAAGCGTAATGTATATGCTATTTGGAGAAAGGTAGTCTAGCTATATATGGTAAATAAAAATAATAATAATAATAATGTGACAGTATAAGTTAACTCTTAATATCTTTTTTATTCCTCTCTCTCTCTCTCTCTCTCTCTCTCTCTTACACACACACAGGTTAAAGTCACGTGTCAGAAGTGCCAGTATACATCTACCCAAGCTCTCTCTAGACCAAACTACACGAATGATGACAGTCCATTGTTACACCACACCGCCCCTACTAGTACTGCTGTCCCTCCTCCTCCTCCTCCTGTTGTTCCTCCGTCTACCTGTTCCCTACCCCCTTCTCCAGCCCACACCCTGCCCTCTGTCACCCCTCCGGACACCCCTTCATCCCTCTCTCTCTTTCCCCCCTCGTCCCTTCCTTCTTCCTTTCCGTCGCACCTCCTCAACCTCCTCATCAAAGACGACAACAACAGCAGCAGTGCCCCGTTGAAAAAGAGGATGCGTTTACAGGGATCACCGTCGTCTTCACCCTTAACTACCCAACAATTAGGTACCCAACACCTTCCTATGAATACCCATCTCGGTACCCACCAGTTACCCATTAGTACCCACCTCAGTACCCAGCACCTCCCTCTTAGTACCCAACAACTACCACCACCACCACTAGGTACCCCAATACCACTCACTAGTACCACAACAACACTACCCACGATGCCCACTCTGGTACCAATAGAGGAACTGTGGACGAGAGAACAACCACAACAACAACAACAACCAATAACAACAACAGACACAACAAGAAGCAGCAGCAGAGACAACAACAGCAGCAGTAATAGCAGTAGGAAAACTTTGTCGAATAGCAGAATAACGAAGCTCAGCAGAAAGAGAGAGAAGGTAGAAATGGAAGAAGATGAGAACGAGAACCAGGAGAGGAAAGAGATTGATGGTTGTTGTTATAATGAGGGACAGTATGGTCAAGGGTTTAAGTCCGCGTTCAGGGCAGTGTCATCAATATCATCAACATCAACAAGACATCGTTCTGGTGAGTGTACATAATGTTGTTCAGTTAGTATGCACTCATATTTATATTATTATTATTATTATTATTATTATTATTTTGCAGGTAAGCCGTGTCACTGACTGGATTACTTTATTTTATTTACCTATATATTTATTATTATTAGATTTTTTTTTTTTTTTTTTTGGGGGGGGGGGGACCTAAAAGCTAAAATGTTCGAGGTCAAATTTCATAGCATTTTCCACCTTAAGGGGATAGTATACATTTCTTTCATTCCTTCAAAGTATGCCAGGATATAATTATATACAGTATGTATATATATATCAAATTTATCTAATATACAGTACATCAAATTTATCTAATATAAAGGACATAATGTATACAAGAGTTGTGTAAGTTTAATACATATGATACTTCACTGATATCATGTTTATCTTCTAGCCTCGACCACCTCAGCATCAGAGAGTAGTGGTGGTGGTGGTGCCCCCTATCCAAACCCTCGTCCCCCAACCCCCACCACAAGCCTCCAGCCGTGCGTGTCAGCTGCCGTGGGTGGTGCTGACTCAGACCCAGCTGCTCCCCCCCTCCTCCTTCTCCTCCATCCCCAGAGGAAGCCCCTGGGAAATGCTGACCAAGCTGACTTAAAACCCCAAGTGGTGGGGGCGAGTCTGGGAAATGGCGGGAACCCTCTAGTGTCAGCAGCGGGAAATGTCGTGTCAGGAAATGGCGGGAATTCTTTATCTACGACGCTGACGACATGTCTAAATCAACATCATTGTGCCAGTTCAGAGGGAAGAGTCACGGTGGGGGTAAATCCCTCTGACTCAGTGTTTTCAAATCCTGCCCTACTTAGGAAACTGATGGCCTCTGCTGTGTCTACTACACCCTTCTCTCTCCCCCTTACCCCTACCACCCCCCACCACCATCACCAACCCACCACTATCTCTCTCCCCCTCACTACCACAAACACCAACCCCCTCCAACCCACCACCATCTCCCTCCCTCTCAGCACCATCTCTCTCCCCCTCAACCCCCTCCAACCCACATCCATCTCTCTCCCTCTCACCACCACAAACACCCACCTCCAACCCACCACCATCTCCCTCCCCCTCTCCACCACTTCCACCAACCTCCTCCAACCCACCACTATCTCCCTCCCCCTCACCACCACAAACACCTCCCTCCAACCCACCACTATCTCCTTCCCCCTCACCACCACTACCACCACCAACCCCCACCAACCCACTACTATCTCCTTCCCCCTCACCACCACCACCACTACCACAAACCCCCTCCAACCCACCACCAACCCCCACCAACCCACCACTATCTCCTTCCCCCTCACCACCACCACTACCACCACCAACCCCCTCCAACCCCCCACCATCTCTCTACCACTCCACACAATGCAACTCAAGAGGAAAATCGAGAGGGACTTGGAGGATTCCCTGCGCTTAGTCCGTCACATGATACACCAGAGTTCGGGTACCCTCTCCTCTATGACAGCAACTACTTCTGCTGCTGCTGCTGCTGCTGCTGGTGGTGGTGGTGGTGTCATTAAGCAGGAGGAGGAGGAGGATGAGGAGGTGGAAGGGGTAAGCAGCAACAGCAGTAGGAGCAGGAGCAGGGAAGATCAAGCATGTAAACACACTACACACGATGCGTTACCGGACACCAAACCTACGGTGTATTCAAGTGATGTTAGTCGAACTGAGATGAATAACTATAGACCCAAATCATCTCTGAATGACACCGGTGTTCTGAATGCGTTGGTGACTGGTGGTGACGGTGGTGCTCTCGAATCAACGGCACCAGTCAAAACAAACGTGAATAACAAGCGTAAACTAGATGATAGAGACGGGGAATTTCAAGACTGCAAAACCAGGAGCAAAGACAAATCATCAAGGCGAAAATTGATTCCCAAAAGCCAAGGCACTTCGAAAGGAAATGGTAAATCTTGTGAGGAGGGAGATGCAGACGACGACAACGATAGAAAAGAGAGGAAGAGAATGAAACGCCAGGGTAAACAAGACGTATTTTTGGGTGACAACACGGCGCCTAAACTACCCAATGAAAATGTAGCTAAAGTTGTGAAAACCGAGAATAATGATGAGTTATCCACCTCAAATAGTTATCATGGAAGGGAGGACAGTCATTATCAAGAAACTGGAAGGAGGGAAATCACTAACGAAGTAATGGGAAACTGCAATAGACCAGAATGCACCGTTGATAACATTACGGATGATCATGGTCGTCACCCCAATGTAAACAATCAGCCGAACACGAACCTAAATGAAGATATTATCTATGCCTATAATAACCCATATCAATCTTCGTGCCCGTGTTGTTGTACGGATTCCCACCAGCACAACACAACAACCCAGCATCCACCTCATCCATCACTACCACCACCACCACCACCACCATCATCATCATCATCATCAGGGCCAAGTAATATGCACCAGCTGGATTTCTACACCGTGTATAATCTCAAAAAAGCCCGGGAAACGTTAGAGGTTGCTGGGTTACTCGGAGACGCTCGATCGGCAAACAATATTCAGTCTAAATCCGTCACTGAGCTACTCGACCTCTTGCACAGAATTCCAGCTTCAAGAACCCGACCACAGGCAGACCACCATCATAACAGCAACGGGGAAGTGTATGATAATCCGAAGAAGGACATCATTAGGCTGTTGATGCAAAACAACTCCTTTAAAATGACCATGAAGGCACTAGTCAGGCAAAGCAGGAAAGGGATAAACCACAGTAGATCTCAAGTGGGTAGCGAAAATGAGAGAAGACAAGGAGAAGGAGAGAGTGAGGGAAAGAGACGAGGAGGAGGAGAGAGTGAGAGCAGCAGAGGGAAAAGCAGTGAGAGAAAAGGTGGAGGAAATGATGTAGAAACAAGAGGAAGCAAAACAACATTAGGCTACAGTTCCAGCACCAGTAGTACTCAGCAACAGGAAGATAATATTATAAACACAAGTTGTAGTAGTAATAACAGTAGTAGTGGTGGTGTGGGACTCTCTTGGAGGTTTCACGATCTAATCTCCAGTGATTCTGATTCTACCGAGGATGAAGGGAAGTTAGTCATCGATACTGGCGTGTAAATAAAGTGAACACCATGCATTTTTTTTTTTTTTTTTCAATGTTGGGTGTTGTATGTAAGGAACTGGGCAATGTTAATTAAGCTATATATATATATACTGTATATTGTCCAATTTCCTCGCTCAAAGACAATTAATTATTCCAGAGAAAATTAAGTATAGATAGGTTCGTAGAAGTATGTGTACACTGAAAACAAATGGAAAATGTGATGTCCAAACAATACTATTATCATCAATGTGGCTTCAATATAATAATAATAATAATAATAATAATAAAAAATCCAACTTCTTTATCATTCGAACAACGATGATAAGAAATGAATAATTGTCGTAGGTGTATGCAATAAAAATTAAATACATCATTACCAGTAAATTAGCCTAATGTAATGAAAACAAATAGACAGAAACCAGATAGATGTAACACAAACCAAGATGCCCATAATTATACGAGTGTGTGTGTGTGTGTGTGTATTGTTAAGGATAGATTCTCTTGTTGGTGAATTGGAAGGCTACTGATTCCTCCTAACTATGCCAGGACACAGCAGACGCCTTCAAGATGTACTAATAAGGGATCTGTTTTGTGGTATAGTTTGGAGGCATCAGCACAGACCTTCCAATTCACCAACAAAAGAATCTCCCCTTGAGGATAAATTTTCTTGTTGGTGAATTGAAATGTTTTTGATTCCTTCCTCCCTAACCAAACTATATAATTTTATGACAAGAAACAAATCACCATAATGTTACTAATAGGAAATCTGTCTGTTGTTTCATGTTACAGTTTGGAGGAATTAATAGAAATCTTCCTACAATTATCCAACAAGAGAATCTCCTCTTAGTTAATTCAATGTTTTCAAGTAATTTAAGGGGGTAATTTTTCACTTTTGTTACATTGGAGTGCCATGATTCCTCCAAAGTATGCCAGGAACCAGGACCAGATGAACAAAAATAATGGTGTTTTGTTGCTTGGAATAGTTTGATGGAGGATTCAGTTACTCCAGATTTACCAATACTGTAATTCAATGTACAAGTACGGTAATTTAAGGGACCCTGTGATGTAGTCAGAAAATTAAAGGTACTGTAAATGGTGAGTCCTTCAAATATTGCCACGAAACACCACCAATATGGAAGGAGCTTGTTTCTTGGCATAGCCTAGTCAGGAGGAATCAGAAGAAGCCTCTAATTTTCATACACGATCACAGGGTCCTTAAATACAAACCTGAAATATGGCAATTTATTATAATGACTATCGTTTTATGGTAATCGTATAATAAGACTCATGGGAGAGACGATCACGATGGCTACAAGTTTACGATGACTCCCTGTATGCATTGTAATTGAGTCATTGTATCCTTAATACCTCGATGCATCGTACGTACATACATACCATACATTTCGTAACCCATGCGTTAAGTTTCCTTGCATAATAATAGCCTAACACTAAAACAAATCTAGTCCTTCCTTATAAGCAAGTTATTGTAATTTATTTATACTTAGACTACACTTGATTCATAACAATATCATCTCTCGTTTGCCGGTATATTTTCGCCAGGTATAATAATATTAATAATAATAATAATAATAATGGAGTGTAATTTATGGACACGAGTAGAGGACCTATTCATTGGTAAATAGTCGGTACTAGTAAATCATTATATATAGTTAAAGTCATGTATGCTGTGTGTACTCGTAATATTATACATCAGTGTGTAGTTATGTGTTGTGGTGTTTGTAACAATATTGGGATGTGTTGTGGTGTTTGTAACAATTTTGGGATGTGTGTGTGTTGTCATAGCCTAGTTGAGAGAGAGAGAGAGAGAGAGAGAGAGAGAGAGAGAGAATTAATTAATGGTAATGCTAGACTAAAATTATAAATAAATAGTTTCGTAAGTAGTAAGGTCATATCGCAAGTAACATCAAAATTAGCTGTAAGAGAAAGTAACATTCCCTGTATTAATTTTATTTCAGCACCTGTTCTAATTTATCATTACGGTAGAGTTTTGTAATGTCCTTGGTAAACATAACAGATTACCAATACCAAAAAACGCCTAATTCCATGTGGTGAAGCCTAGTCTGTGTGATTTCTAATTTATATTTATTATTTGCTATTCTTATTCTGTTTTTGTTGGTAACGATAACTAAATACAGGGTGTCCCATCAGTTCGAAATCAAAGAACATAAATTAAAAGAATAATTGAACGTCACGATGCAGACAAAAATCGCCAATACCTTTTTTCATCACTCTATCCATGGTTTCATGTTCTGGGGATGCCCTATTAAAATAAACTGTGTCTCTATGATTGTAACCCTTAATTTTCCTAAGATTAACTGTATATGATCCAACTCAAAAGATTAAAGTGGGGAACATAAATCCGACCCCCCCCCCCCCGTACACGGTCCACTTTTCATCCATTGGTTAGTGACGAGAAATGAAACACATGTGGTTGCCACGAAAAATTGGTCCGTGTGCAGGTGGTGACATCATCCCACCACGAAACAGTGGCAGCCACCGTCCACTGAAAAGTGATCTGTGTGCTGAGGACCTAATGGTGGGATTCGAACTCACGAAGTACGAGCCGAAGGAAAAATTATAGAATACCGGTAGTAAGTAATAAACAAATAATCTGTTGACAAGGGAAAAACAATTGCCATCATCATCTCGGGGCATGAGACCAGACGACGCTTTGAGACTTTTCCCATCATTTCTACACCTACTGGCCAATTATAATATAGAGATCTAGTAAGAACCATATACATTGTACCTATCTAAACACTTTGACCTTATTATGAAGCGCTAAGTATGTGGCATTTCATGATAAAGATGAACGTAAGATATGTTTTCTTTCGATGCGCTTGCCAGACGTCTCCTGAATACATAACTTGACGAGAACCTCCAACAGCATTGCCACTGTTACAATTTTCACGCATACTTGGGCTACTTATGATCAAGTGAAAGATAGCCTGCCTAGCTTATCTTTACCTTGCTTATGATAACAAAATATGGTGCCTTTACTCTGGGGGTTTCTATAGTAGTGCAATTTTACGACTACGACGTACTTTTGGGAAATAAAATAATCGTATGAAGAGTCTATTACATGGTAAGAATTTCATAACTCAGACTCGACCCGATAGCCTATATAAATTGGCCTCTCAGCATTATATATATATTTCAATTCAATACAAAAGTCTCATAATTTCTCCTAAAAAATTACTATTAAATACAACTTACCGTTTTTCCTCCTGTAAACACATTAATTAACATATGGAGTTGAGGATTAGCCTATACCAGCTCCCAAATACAATAACATTTATTTTTTGCTGGGGAACATAAAACTCAATTTATACAATACACTCTACATGTATGAACTGCACAGACTATAAATAAAGAATATCTCAAATTATTATTCAATTAAGGAGCCTGTGATATAGACAGAAAATTTACTGTTATAGTAATTAGAATCCTATATAAACACCAGTTACCAATCTTACTGAAGAAATTTGGTTCATGGCAGTCAGGATTAATCAGTCTGTCTAGAATTCACCTGAAATATCACAGGCCCTTTTTATTACTTAAAAACATGTACAGTACAGTCATGTTCAATAGTCCTGAACACCTTCAATGAAACGGGCAAACGGCCTTGAAAAATTATGCAAAGCTACAGTATATCACCTCTGTAATATTAGTTAAGGCGTTAAGGGATATTAATGTGTTGATAAATCTAGAACAAATGATTCCTCCAAATTATTTCAAGCAACAATTCACTATTATTTTTATTAAACTGGTCCCGTTTTCCTACATACTTTGGATGAGTAATCAAAGGTATACCGGTACTCTAATGTATGTATGTACCAAAAGTATGCTAATAATATCCACTCCCATGGCCCATATATAAAGAGTTTCATTCACCTTAGCCGGGACTTTTGATCATAACTGTACCAAAATACACTAATTAACTTACCTTTTGATGTGCAGGTAGGCTAATATCCTTCTGGTGTGTGGTGAAGCAGAATATATATATTTACAATTATTAAATATGCCGCAAACTGATTATTAGCATCGGTATCCATGCAGGAGAAACTTCACGATCACTTAATAATTATATAGCACTATTTCTGTGTAACATATATATTGTGAAGTACGATGGGTATTAATTAACTTTACTATCGAACCGGTACGATGACTTCATAAACACACTATATAAATACAGAGCTATTGTAGAGTCAAGAGCACAAATAAGTATTCAGGTGTGCTTCGAATACCTATTGACAGTAAATAAATAAATGCACAATAAGATCTCCATTGGAATTACTTCGTTGGTGAATTGGACTGTTCCAAGCTTCAACCAAAGATGTATACTTATTAGTACTCGTGACTGTACAGATACCATGCCATCGTCAACACCAACACTACGGATATTCTTGCATACGATGGAATACACGACCCTATGGTTAATTATTTAATCAGTACGACATGATGGCTGGTATTCTACGAGTACAGCAATTTTCCTGCAATTATAAGGTATGTACAATATCACCCCAGTATAGTATTATATGGTCTTATATTAGCCTCAAATATCAAGTAAAATTGGTCCTGGTAACTTAATTTAATTCTACAAATGTTATTTGACTGAGAACATTGTTATAAATAAGGCAGGACCCATCATTAATTCACTGTAACACAGCCTTACCACGAATTTCAACACATGTCAAGTTTTGCACGTTTTTATATCGTTATTTACTTATTGTCTGTCATGTGACTCTTTGCCATAAACTCTCCATTTGTTAGTGCAACAGCAAGTGTCTTAAAGAGAACGATACATTCACATTATAATTAAAATTCACTAAAAATAAGTTTCTGCTATCGCCACTTAGTTATAAAATGTAAACAATGGCGACAGTCGAGTGGACCAGCAGGTGGACCACTGACCACAGTGAGGCACAGCAGTGAGGTGGACCAGCTGATGTGGTGACCCACGGAATATAATATTAAACTGTATAATACACAGACATAATGATTTAAAATATAATTAATAAAATATTGCTTATTGATTAAATTTATTAAGTTCTAAGAGTCACGTGATGAGGAATGTTGTATACAGTATTGCAAATCAGCTGGATGCTGGAGAAATATTATTATATATTTGAACATGTAGCCCCCTCCTACACACACAGGAAATTTTATAATTATGCAGTAGCCTGTTACGGTGTCACCTGCCAGCCACTGTTTGGTGGTTGAAAGCTGTCAACACACCACACACAAGCTACTTTTTCGTGACAACCACTTGCAGACGTTGTAGTTCTCATGGATGTTGTGGAGGTAATGTGTGTCCTCAAATAAGCTGGAAGTCATACATGTCTGCATGGGCGTTTCTCCACTTGACATATTAATATATAACATTTACCGTAGCCATTGTGGATAAACTAAAAAAACAGCTGTGTCCTTTTCCAAGAGTGGACTAAAACCAGCTATGAATGTGATATCAACAATGGCTAGATTATTGGGCGATAAATGACGCCACTCAACCTAACCCAGGACTTGGCGTTGGCAACCCTGTAAGGCAAGTAAGAAAATGAGTCTAGTGTGGCAAACTCTTCAAACACTAATATGTATAATCCAAGAGAGATTGGAATATATAAATATGGATATGAAGAATGATACTGTACATGACAACACATTGACTGTAAACATTACTAATAAAACCACATCGACCCCAGTTAATGAAAAATACTGAACAGAGTAAACATGAGAAAAAACCATAATGGAAATCATCTCTATTTACCGTAAGTATGGATGTGTGTCCTGGAAAAAATTATTATTATCATCACTTTATTAAGTTTTCAATTGCCATTTTCTATTACGATGTTTTTACCTTCATTACCCACTAATTTATACCATTCTAAGACACTCTTCTTCTATGGTGTTTTTTTTGGAAATGCACCATATTCAAATGGGGCATTATGAAATTAGCCTGACCTAACCTAACCTATCCTAGACCTTAACAGACTACCGGGACGTAACCTGAGCAAACTACCTGGATCTAACCTGGGCAAACTACCGGGACTTAACCTGGGTAAACTACCGGGAACTAACTATGGTAGAGTACCGGGACCTGACCGGGGCAAAATACTGGGACCTAACCGGATCTTGCCACACTGCTCCAAAACGGCAATAAACTAGGCAAAAACCTTTTGGAATTAGCCTGACTTTCCCTAACCTAACCTAGAGCGCATTAAACTACTGGGACCTAACCGGGACAAACTATCGGGACCTAGCTGGATGTGGCAACACTGCTACAAAACGGCAATATACTGGATAGATACCAAAGTGACATATGTATAATCATGTGCCATATGGAAGAACATTGATGGTGTATACAATGGTGTGGTACCGTACTACTGATAATTATATGGTGGTAGGAAGAAAAACAAAAAAAAGACAAAAAATACTTCTAATTAAAAATGAAGGTCAGAAATCAGAATTATTTTTCTCAGCAGAACACACACTCACACACACAAAATAAATAAATAAAAAACATACGGTAGTAAATTATTGGTTAACGTAAAGGGGTGTGTTGGTCAAGTTAAAAAATACAGTCCTATACTGTTTACCCTAAATTCAGATCTCGGCATAACACACACACACACAGAAAATGAAAATAAATAAAAAAGCATAGTAAATTATTGGTTAACCTAAGGGGGTGTATTAGTTGCTTTAAAAAAAATATACAGTATACCGGTAAGCTATTTACCCAAGTTGTATGGTTTGTAATAGAGTTAAATATAATTATAAGAAAATAATTATTGGACTATGCTTTATGTAATGAGTGAGAAGAAAGATATGGTATTGGTAAATAATGTGTACAGTCAGCAAAAAAAAGTACTGTATTGGAACTCCTATATGGATACTTATAGTTAATTTCAATGTATGAGTGGCTCCGATACTTTTTTTGCCAACTGTACGGTAATGGTAGCAGATGGTTTGTTCCCAGGCCCCTTTTAAATTAAGAGTGCCCTAGTTACCTACCCCTTCCCCCCACCCCTCTCCTTCATATTTTTGCATTAGGCCTATTTTTTCTCTAGTGATAGTGATGGTGGTAGTGGTAGTATTGTTTGCTATATAAAGGAATGGAAGTGAGAGAGAGCTTTGTTTTAACTCCAGGATGATGCGGTTCGTTCTCTGCTTCTGTTTTGTGGTGTCTGTAGTAAGTACCGTATCTTTCATAAGTACTGTAGTTTGATGATTTTATGATAGGACCTACCAGAGTTTTATGGTGTTAAAAAATTAATAGGTAATAAAGCTACACTGTACAGTATGTGCTTCATATTATACATGAATTGTTATGTGCTTTGTAAACAAAATATTTACAGATATGAATGTAAAGTTTGTGTGAATGTATGATTTCATGTGTATAAAATTTTGCTCCTTTCGACAGCTTGGTGTGGGTGTGGCGTCGCCCCCTGGACACACACGCATTCATACGTCACAACACAAGTCAGGTTAGTATAGTATATATATATCTCTCGGGGGGCATCAGACAATTGGGGCGACATATTCACCTTAAATGTGCTACTAAAACAGACACCTATACCAGTAATGATATCTGTAAACTCAGGAGAAATTCATAACATACGGAAGATATTAACTGCATAACATATTACTCTACCGTACCATAATTTGTAAGCCTAATAGTCTACATTGTTTGTACTGTACATCAAATAAAAAGAGTTCATATTTTTAAGTAACATGTCAGAAATAAAATTAACAAAATTAAGGATATACAAACAGCAAACAGGTACAATTAGTTTTAATGTACTAACATATACTGAAGTACGTGATGGGTAAATATAGTAAGATGTGATCCTTATGTTCCAGAGCGCATCACCAATGGTGCTGAGGCGCGTCCCCATACATGGCCTCACCAGGTGGCTCTTATTATCAATGGTGGCTTCTATTGTGGTGGTTCACTCATCTCCAACGAATGGGTCCTTACCGCTGCTCACTGTGTTGATGACGGGTGAGAGAGTGTGTCCATTTACCTGTACTGTACTTGTCATTTGTGTGGTGTAGTTAGCAGATGTTTTAGTATTGATAATGCATGTGGTAATAGCTTGTTTGAGGTATTTGTAAAGGTATTATTGTTGTGAATTGAAAAACTGTTAGTCTCATAGTGATTAAAGTGTCTTCCCTCAACATTGATATTATTATTCTGTACAGTATAAGATAAAATAGAAACATATTTTAGATAGAAGACCGTCAACCAACTCTTGCACCACTGTATATATATTTCCAGTACACGCGACCTTCATCAATATTTCTCTGTAGCGCACCGTTCGTGGAGGTGATCCTTGGCGCACACAACTGGCAGGTGGAGGAGCCAACACAGGTGAAGGTGAGGAGTGCCGAGGTCATGTGGCACGAGGACTGGAACCCCATCACCCTTGCCAACGACATGGCTCTCGTTAGGCTGTCTGAACCCGTCACTTTCAATGGTGGGTCAGCCTTCACCTTCCTTACTGACTTATGTAATAATTAACTTGCTTACTGACATAAATAATAATTAACTTACATACTTGCCTCCTGACTTACATAATCCTCTAAATAACTTGCTTAATGATGTACAGTTGGACACAGGAATTCATGGTACAGCCGAGGTGGTAAGTGCTCAGCTCTTTCCAGTATTAAACTCCTTAGCGACCAAAAAGATATACCAGGGGCCAAAACTATGATGTGGGATGGAGACGATAAGTGACAAAAGTCACTGGTTACTAGAGAGGGATAAGCATATAACACCTGGGTGGAATATACCATGAATTCCTATGTCCAACTGTACATAATAATTAACTTACCTTCATATATAATCATTAACTTGCATACTTGCCTGCTAACTTACATAATCCAGTAAGTAACTTCCATACCTGCTTATTTAGTCACATAATAATTAACTTCCCTGCTTCCTTTCTTACTGACTTAATGATTTACATACTTACTTGGTCACTGACAAACAACACAATACAGAAATTTACTTGTTTGTTTACTTTTAACTTAATATATCCAATGTGTCTTACTGAGTGATACCTCCCCTTCCTTCCCTCCACAGACAACATCCAGGCTGTGAAGCTTCCCTCGAGTGACGTCCCTGTTGGAGCTACTCTCATCGCTACTGGCTGGGGAATGTCTTACTGGGGTACATATTATAATTACGCTCTGGTGCCTTCCTTTTTAACACAACTGTCTTAACATCTCTTACTGGGGTAGTTTTTATAATTACTCTCCATCTTACCTTCCTTTTTGGCTAAATTGTATTAACATCTCTTACTGGGGTACTTTTTATATAATTAGGGGTCTTCTTAATTTACTTTTTGACACTACTGTATTAACATCTCTTGCTGGGGTGTGATGTAGTGAGGGTATGTGTAAGAAAGAGAGAATGAAAATATGCACTATAATCAGTCAATCAAAAGTCCTGCATATATATATAGTATGGTGAATGAAAGTGAGCCAGCAATTAGAGTGATTCTTACAAACAAACATTACAGAGACTGAGCTGTCGGATGTACTGAGACAGATAGAGACGACTGTGATCGCCAACGAGGAGTGTAACACGTACACTATTAATGGTGGTGTAGGTGGCGAGGCAAAGACACACCAAACCCGCTATCCACTGAAGATCATTGACGGCATGTTGTGTACCGATGGCTCTAAAGGCACTGGTACCTGTAATGTGAGTATAATGGAGGAGAGAGAGAGAGAGAGAGAGAGAGAGAGAGAGAGAGAGAGAGAGAGAGAGATAAGATAGACAAAGAGAGAGAGAGAGAGAGAGAGAGGAGGAGGAAGGAATTTTGGGAGTACATGTATATATTTATGTTCTTGTACCATATATTATTACTTGTGTGTGTCTGTGTGTGAATGGATGTATTTACAGTACAGTATATACATGTGACAGTGAAAGAATGTGTGTGTGTGTGTGTGTGTGCAAATCCATCCTTACTCCAACACATTGCTCTGGGTCCTACAGGGTGACTCAGGTGGTCCGCTGAACTTGAACGGCATGACATATGGCATCACGTCATACGCCAGCTGCGGTGACGGTCCACCTGACACGTTCACCCGCGTATACAACTACATCGACTGGATCACCACCAAGACCGGCATCACACCATGATTCTTCCCTCTACTGTCCATCTTGTCGCTGTAATGAATACTAGTAATGTACCAGTTTAAGATGATAAGTGCTAAGATGCTCATTTCAAGTTTCTTTTTGATGTACTGAGTTGAAGGTGTAGTACACTTTTGGTACATTAAAGGATCTTGATTCTTCCAAAGTATGTCAGGTAGTTGGACTAGATTAGCAAAAATAATGGTGTCAGGTTGTTTGCTTAGAATAGTTTGGAGGATACAGTTGCTCCCAGATTTACCAACACTGAAATCTATCCCTTAAGATGATAAGAGTGGTAAGATGATCCATTTCAAGTTGCTTTAGATGTCATGGCCTCAAGATGGAGGATGAAGAAATCACAAGAGATATGATGACATGTTTGATGTTGATAAAGTACAAGTGTTTCAAGTACAGTATTTTATATTTATTCATTTTTTTAAAATATATTGGTGAATAAATGTTGTTTCACCCACCAACCAAGGTATTGATGAAAATTATTTACATTGAATGAAAGCATATAGAGTGACAGACAGAAGCTAATAAATATTTGAGGTAATTAAGAGCCCATGTTTATGTGGTAATTATTTACTGCAGAAACTCAAAATAATAGCTGGAATAATGGGTAGCTATAGCCCGACAATGTGTGAAGCTGGACTTTTAGTGAGGGTAGGCAGACTAAGCTAATAGATTGAAATTATAAATATAAAAGTAAATATCTGTAAAAGTATCATGCAGTGAACATGTATTTAATGTGATTATTATGTTTTATTCTCTCTCTTTCACACACATTATTATTATTATTATTATCATTATTATTATTGTTCATTATTATTGTTCATTATTATTATTATTATTATTGTTATTATTATTATTATTATTATTATTATTATTATTATTATTATTATTATTATTATTTCTTCACCTAGTCTTAACCCCCTCCACTTTACACATACACACACACACACAAATTAACTAAATAAAGGGCAGCCAAACACGTCAGAGATGCGAATACCGTCCTGTTGCTAAGCGTTGATTTGGTGATCGGACCTTGACCAGTGACAGGGAGCATTGTTGTAGGTTTTGATTATTGGCAAGGGAAAGGTCAGCAGATTGGACTTGTAATAATGTGTTGTTGTGTTCCATTGTGCATATTGTTTTGTTGTGTGGTGTTTTGTGTTGTGTATTTGTTTTCCTAATTGTTGTGTTGTCCTTATTGTTTTGTTTTGTTGTGTTGTCCTTATTGTTTTGTTTTGTTGTGTTATCTTTGTGTTGAATTGCCTTTGTTGCTCTGTTTACCTTTGTGTTGCATTGTCTTTGTTGGTCTGTGTACCTTTGTGTTTGAGAGAGAGAGAGATAAAAAAAGAATAGAAAGAAATATGGAGAGAGATTAGGAGTGAAGGTTATAAATATAAATAGATATAGAAGGGAGGAGATGAGAGGAGAACTAGAAGATGTTAGTAAAGAGAAAGGAAAGAGACAAAAGAAGATGATGAGAGAGAGGATTAATAACCGATGTTAGAAAGAGAAGGGTGAAAAATGAAGACAAGATCAAAGGAAGGAAAGAGAAATGAGAAGGAGATGGTGTGGGAGGGAGGGAGGGAGGGGAGCGAGAGAGATAGAGGAGGTAACATGCCAGATTTCAGGACCGAAGTGCAGAGAGAGAGAGAGAGAGAGAGAGGAAGGGGTGGGCAGGTGCCAAGATTGAGTGAGGAAGAGTCTGATACTGAGAAAAAGAGATCTGATCAGTACTGAGGAGAAGAGATAATAGTAGTAGTGATAATTGAACTGGATTGAGAACAAAATAAGAGAAAGAAGCAAGAGAAACGTTTTACATAACTTTCTCTCTCCTCTCTCCTCTCTCTCTCTCTCTCTCTCTCTCTCTCTCTCTCTCTCTCTCCTCTCTCTCTTTCTCTCTCTTTCTCTCTCTTTCTCTCTCTTTTCTCTCTCTTTCTCTTGCATAGCCACCCTTTCATCCACTGACCGACCTACTTACCCCACACACTTCCTTTTCTACCTACCTACTTACTTTCTCTCCCCTATTTACCTATCTATCTTTTTTTTCCTTTCTTTCTATTTATCTCATTTCCTATCAAACCTAGCCATTCATTCACCCACCACCATCCACATACTGTGTACATAAACTCACATGACACACATGCATACACTCATTCACATCTGCCAACATACACACACTCATCCACTCACTGACAGACACCCACCCACTCACATCCACACACATATGTATACACTCACCCACTTAGTCCACCACCCACCCACCCACATCCAACCCATCTCATTCTCCCCCCCCCCCTCCCCCATCCATTCTCATCCCCCCTTCCCCCCATCCCCCATCCACCCCACACTTAGTTAACAATACTGAAATGTGCGGAAGTAAAATCAGGGCAGAACAGAGGTTGGGAGGAAGGAGAGAGGAGGGAGGAGAGGGGAAGGGGGGGTAAAAGGAGAGCAAGGAAAATTAAAGGGAGAAGAATGGAAGATGGGAGTCAGAGGGGGAAAGGATGAGTGGATGGATGGATGGATGAATGAATGAAAAAGAGGGAAATTGAGGAGGAAGGTGTGAGGATGTGAGGGGAGGGGGGAAATTTGACCGAAAGTTAACCCCTCCCTTTCCCTTCCCTTTCTACCCCTTCCTTATTAATTCCTCTCCCCTCCCCTTCCCCTCTCTTGTTCATCCCACTCCCTCCCCTCCCCCTTCCTACCCTTACCCTTCTACCCCCTCTCATTTACCCTCTCCCTTCCCTCTCCCTCTCCCCTCCTATTAACCCCTCTCCCCTCCCCTCCATCTCCCTCCTATTTATCCTCTCCCCTCCCTCTCCTCTCCCTCACATGACGGTGTATGTGTGTGTGAGAGGTTATTGACAGGTAAACATAAAAAAGTGTGTGGTAAAAGTAGGGGCGCCAGGGTAGAGAAGGGACGTGTATTAATAAATAAGATAGATACATAACTAAGTAGGCCTACTGTACACACACACACACAGAGACAGTCCATCAAAAACACACACACACACACACACAGTCTTCATCAAAACACACACACACACACACACAGTCTTCATCAAAACACACACACACACACACAGACAGTCATCAAAACACACACCTACAAACAAACAATGAGAGAGAGAGAGAGGGCCTTCATCCAAAACACAAAAACAGAGAGAGAGAGACTTTATCAAAACACAAACACAGAGAGTGAGACAGACTTTATCAAAACACAAACACAGATAGAGAGACTTTATCAAAACACAAACACAGAGTGAGACAGACTTTATCAAAACACAAACACAGAGAGAGAGACTTTATCAAAACACTAACACAGAGAGAGAGAGATAGAGAGAGAGACTATATCAAAACACACACAGTGAGAGAGAGAGAGAGAGAGAGAGAGAGAGAATCCGGTAGCCATTGTGTGAGTGTAAAATAAGTGTATAATGAGGGACTGTGGAAGCTGACTCTACTGTAGATACTGTAGGCTACGTGTTGTGGTGGTGGTCATTTCCTGCTGGATCTCTGCTTCATTAGTGAGGGAGAGACCATCAGAACACACACACAGACCTCGTCAAATATACACACATACTTCATCAAATATACATACAGACCTCATCAAAATACACACACACACAGATAGCCTTCATCATAACACAAACTCACATCTATGGTATTTTTATTGAGAGAGAGAGAGAGATAGACAGATTTTTTTTATATGATAGAGAAAGGGAGGAGGTGAAGGGGGGTAACTTAAGAGACAGACTGACAGACAGATAAATAAAGAGAGAATAACTGTATAGATATAGACAAACAGTTTGATAGAGAAAGGTAGATAGAAAGGGAGAGAGGAGGGGAAGGGGGACAAATGACATCTATGGTATTTTTGGTATATTTCTCTCTCTCTCTCTCTCTCTCTCTCTCTCTCTCTCCTCTCTCTCTCTCTCTCTCTCTCTCTCTCTCTCTCTCTCTCTCTCTCTCTCTCTCTCTCTCTCTCTCTCTCTTACATTCTTGAAAGTGTGTTGTATTGGACATCATTATAGAGTTATTTTGTGTGTGTGTGTGTGTTGTTATTGCATAGTCAAAGTTGTCAACCATGTCTATCTGTCTTCCTGTATGTATGTATGTGTGTATTTATATAAACATGTGCGTCGAATGTACACACGCATATATAATTCTGTACACATAATGTTAGCTTGATATAATTACAAGGCCATTATTACACAAGTTGTATATATTAATGATCTAATACTGTTTACAATACGAGAGAAGACTATATACCTATCTATCCACACCCACACCCCAGTTTTCTATATGTAGAACTTTATTTGCGCTTCTCTGCCTTCACATGTTGTTGGGTATACACACACATACACACACACTTGGCAAGGTATGGGGGAGGTGGGGGGGGCAGGAGGAGAGGAAAGGATGAGTAGAAGAGGAGAGGAGGGAGAAGAATGGAAGGAAATGGAGAGAAAAATAAGAAGGGGTAGGAAAGGAGAGGATCATTAATATAGATAAGGAAAGGAAGGAAGAGAAATTATAGAATGAGAGAAAATAGAAGGGATAGGAAAAGGAGATGATGAGTAGAAGAGAAGAGAAAGAAATATGTAGGAAAAGAAGATAGGGAGGGTGCAAGGGAGAGGAATGGAAGGAAAAGGGATCGATCGAGGGAGGAACACACACATACATAGCTATATAGACAAAACAGAAATAATAACCTCTTCAAAATAAATAACTATACATTATTATAAGTGATGGATTAATAAAGCAAGGTAGACTGTTGTGTTTTTATCAGAGGGGGGTGGGGGAGGGGGTTTGGGGGGGTGATATGTGTCTGCGTGCCCCTCCTTGTAAATAAATACTGTATATTATAATTATAGGGAAGGGGGGGGGGTGTTTCATGATGCCAAAATTATGTAACTACCGGTTTTGTATTCTCTCTGATGACGAGTATTTTTTTTTTGTATTTGTTTTTTTTGTATTCTCTTATCTCTGTGTTTAATGTCACGAATTGATTTGTATTTGCTGTGTGTGTGTTTGATTGTATTTTGATTGTATTTTCCGTGTCTTGTTGTTGTTGTTGTTGTGATTTTGTATTCTCTCTGATATCACGAGTTTGTATTTGCTCCCCTTTTTGATCTGATTTTGTATTCTCCCGTGTTTTGATGTCTTAATAGATTTGTATTCTTTCTGATATCACGATTTTGTATTCTGTCTCTGGTGTCTATTATGTCCTATTTTTTTATGTCCAGATTTGTACCCTCTCTGTTCGATGTCCAAATTTTGCACACACACACACACTATTTTGTATTCTGTGTGTGATATCATTTGGTAGGGGGAAGGCATTGTTGTGTCGAAGGGGGGAGGGGGGTTGTGTCTTTAGAGCTATATTTAGTGAGTTTTTGTGTATCTCACTCTCTCTACCCTTTCCTGTGTATGTGTGTGCAAGAGAGTGTGTGTCAGTACAAGTGTGTGTGTGTGTATCAGTCAGAGAGAGAGAGAGAGAGAGTGTGTGTGTGTATGTGTCAGAGAGTGAGAGAGAGAGAGAGAGCGTATCTGTGTGTATGTGTGTGTGTGTGTGTGTCAGAGAGAGAGAGAGAGTATGTATGTGTGTCAGTCAGAGAGAGAGAGAGCATGTGTGTGTGTGTCAGAGTGTGAGAGAGAGTATGTGTGTGTGTGTCAGAGAGTGAGAGAGAATGTGTATGTGTATGTGTGTGTGTGTAATTAGTGTGTGTGCGACACGGGGAAACAACATGAATAAAACAAAGTGCCGGAAAGATAGTGAGTGTTGTATGTAGGTAAGAAAGAAGTGGGAAGGGAGGGAAGGGGAGGGAGAAGGAGAAGAGGGAACAGTGTCTAGAGAAATGCTATCAGGGAAATGAGTACATAAAATACATCATGTTTGAGTGTTTACATATTTACGAAGTGAGGACCAAGGGGAAATAACATGAATAAGAGAGTGTCAGGAAGAAGTGTTTGAGTAAAAGTGTGTGTGTGTGGGTGGGTGGGGTGTCAGGAAGAAAGTGTGTGAGTAAAAAGGTGGGTGTGTGGGGTGGGTGGGTGTGTAGGGGGATCAGGAAGAAAGCGTTTGGGTAAGGGGGTTGTGGGTGTGTGGGTGGGTGGGGTGTCAGAAAGAAAGGGTTTGAGTAATAGGGTGTGTGTGTGGGTGGGTGGGGTCAGGAAGAAAGTGTTTGGGTAATAGGGTGTGGGTG
>JAWQEG010004924.1:0-37500 GCA_033782935.1 Petrolisthes cinctipes
ATATTAAATAAAGTATTGACCTTCAAATTCTTATAAAATTTTGAGAATGTTTAAAAATATTGACCTCCAAATTCTTATAAAATTTTGAGAATGTGTTAAAATATTGACCTCCTTATATTCTTTAAAAAAATTCCTAACGCGACCCTAATAGACTTACAACGGCCGAGGTGAGCGGTGCGATGCCGTGAACCGACCGACTCTGAATACCGTTGACGAGCGTCGACAACTGAAAAGAAATTATTATGATTATTGTTGTTATTATCATTATTATTGGTATTATTATTATTATTGGTATTATTATTATTATTGGTATTATTATTATTGGTATTATTGTTATTATTATTGGTATTATAATTATTTTATTATTATTATTGTTATTATTATTTTATTATTATTATTGGTATTATTGTAATTATTTTATTATTATTATTATTATTATTTAACTTATAAACCCTTAATTAGATTTTTATTAATAGACTTTTATTAATAACTACAACTTATGGTATTAGTATAGAATTATTTCGGTAATTTTTTTTTTTGACTATTCTAACACACTTTTCATCTATGGTGTTTCTTATACAATCTTAATTTGGAAATCAGTCTGCCCTCACTCTACTAAATAAATAAATAAATAAATAAATTAATTAATAAAATATTTTGGTATTTATTGAAAGAATTACCGTTTTGTAGCAGTGTTGCCAGATCCGGCTAGGTCCCAGTATTTTGCCCGGTTATTTCCCGGTAGTTTGGCCAGGTTAGGTCCCGGTAGTCTGCTGTTGTCTAGGTTAGGTTAGGTTAGGTCAGGTCAGGTTAGGTCAGGTCAGGTTAGGTCAGGTAAGGTCAGGCTAATTTCAAAATGCCCCATTTGAATATGCCCTATCTTGGAAATGGGGCATTTGCGGAGGAAATGCCATAGAAGAAAATAGTCTTAGAATGGTTTAAATAAGTGGGTAATGAAGGTAGAAAAACCGTACCCAATAACGGTAATTCATTCAATATTTACCAAATTATTTAATTCACTATATATATTGTATACTATTTTAGTATCATTACCCACTATTTTGGAACATTCTAACACACTTTTCATCTATGGTATTTCTTATACAATCTTAATTTGGAAATCAGTCTGCCCTCATTCTACTAAATAAATAAATAAATAAATTTAATAAAATATTTTGGTAATATTGAATGAATTACCGTTATTGCGTACGTTTTTTCTACCTTCATCACCACTTATTTAGACCATTCTAAGACTATTTTCGGTATTTATTGAAAGAATTACCATTTTGCAGCAGTGTTGCCAGATCCGGCTGGGTCCCAGTATTTTACCCCTGTCATTTATTGTACTTTATCACGATTATTTCCCGGTAGTTTGCCCAATTTAGGTCCCGGTAGTTTGCCAAGGTTAGGTCCCGGTAGTCTGATGCGGTCTAGGTTAGGTTAGGTCAGGTCAGGTCAGGTAAGGTCAGGCTAATTTCAAAATGCCCCATTTGAATATGCCCTATCTTGGAAATGGGGCATTTGCAGAGGAAATGCCATAGAAGAAAATAGTCTTAGAATGGTCTAAATAAGTGGGTAATGAAGGTAGAAAAAACGTACGCAATAACGGTAATTCATTCAATATTTACCCTATTTTCTTCTATGGCATTTTCTCCGCAAATGCCCCATTTCCAAGATAGGGCATATTCAAATGGGGCATTTTGAAATTAGCCTGACCTTACCTGACCTGACCTAACCTAGACCACATCAGACTACCGGGACCTAACCTGGGCAAACTACCGGGAAATCATCGTGATAAAGTACAATAAATGACTGGGGCAAAATACTGGGACCCAACCGGATCTGGCAACACTGCTGCAAAACGGTAATTCTTTCAATAAATACCAATATTTTTAACACTCGGGTCCCACCAGCTGTATAATTTATCGTCTTATTTATCCATTTATCGTTATTTATTTACACCACGGGGGTCCTTTATTAACTCATAAACACCTTGAAATAGTCAGGGAATAAATAATAAATAAAATAAAGGCAGTAATAACAAAATAATGATAAATTTTTCCTCTCACCGGATCATTTTTTATCGTCTTATTTCATCAATTATCGCCTTATTTATCCACTTATCGTTATTTATCTACACCACAGGGGTCCTTTATTAACTCATAAACACCTTGAAATAGTCAGGGAATAAATAAATAATGAAATGGTCAATATTTATTTTCCAGTGATAAATTTTTCCACTCGCGGGTTCATTTTTTATCGTCTTATTTAATCAATTATCGCCTTATTTATCCACTTATCGTTATTTATTTACACCACAGGGTCCTTTATATACTTATTAACACCTTGAATAGTCAGGGAATAAATAATTAAATTAAATAATGTCAATATTTACCCGCGATAAATATGGAGTGAGTCTTGGCGCCATCATATTTGTTTTGGTCTCGTCAGTGTTACCAGATATGTTTGTTGTTGTGTAGTGCGCAGTGTTGCCAGGTCTGCTTGATGAAATTTTCCAACTTAAACAGAATTTCCCTTTTTTACCTCAAAAATTCCCTGTTTACTCTCAACAATCTTTATATAATTTCCCCATAGTTACCTCTAATTCTCTATGCCTAAGAATAATTCCCATACTTGGCATCACTGTATCATGTTGATTAGTGCATAGTGTTGCCAGATAGGATATATTCGCATGGTTGTCAACTTGTCAAACTCATTTACCCCAGCGTGCCATATTTAATTTATTAGAGTATACAGTACACGGGCCAGATAATTATGAACAGATCGATACCACTTATTGGTAAAGGTACAGAAGTGGACCTTACTGTATATAGATATTTTACTGTCATTACCCACTATTTTGGACCATTCTAAGACACTTCTTCTATGGTTTTTCTTCCTCAAATGCCCCGTTTCCAAGATAGGGCATATTCAAATGGGGCATTTTGAAATTAGCCTGACCTTACCTGACCTGACCTAACCTAACCTAGACCGCATCAGACTACCGGGACCTAACCTGGGCAAACTACCGGAAATAATCGTGATAAAGTACAATAAATGACAGGGGTAAAATACTAGGACCCAGCTGGATCTGGCAACACTGCTGAATTCAGGTCCACTTCTGTACTAATACCCACTTATTAATCAAGATAAAACTATTGTATGATATAAATCACAAAAAAAGGCAGTAATTGTTTGAGATACCCATATGTGGATGATTATTATTGACCACAACTGTACTGTTCCCTGCTAACACAGAGTACAACACATAACAAAAGAACATCCCCAGGCTATTGTATCAATTCACATTACTTGTGTACCTCTCATGGCTCAATATCATATATCATTATGTATATACTCTGTATGACTTTCCTTTTCCTAGCCCTAGCTATCATTTGCTAGGTGTCAGAAAAAAACACTTCACTTGAAATATATGGTATTTTCCTAATACACTCGACACTTGAAATATATGGTATTTTCCTAATACACTCGACACTTGAAATATATGGTATTTTCCTAATACACTCGACCCTTGATTTAATGGCCCCCCATTTAAAGGATTTCAGATTTAACAGACACTTTTTGCTACCTGACAATCATTATGCATCAGACAGAAAGTGTGTTACTTGAAAATATTCTGTGGACTAACTAGGTGTCAGTGTGGCTGTAAAGGTAAGGAAGGAGGTGTTGGTAGTCCACTGTCCAAGGACCCCTCAATATTTTATCCAAGTGGTGCGGGAATAGGGGGACAGGCTTTGGGGGTTTAGGGGTGTGTGGGTGTTTTTGGGGGGTGCGGGAGTAGGGGGACAGGCTTGGGGGGGGTTAGGAGGGTGCGGGAATAGGGGACAGGCTTTCTACCAAAGCCCTGTCCCCATATTCTGCACCCTCCTACCCCCCCCAAGCCTAGTCCCCTACTCCCGCACCCCCTTAAGGGACCCTGTGATGTAGTCAGAAAATTGGAGGTAAATGAGTCCTTCAAATATTATCATGAAACACTATCTATGTGGAAGGAAGGAGGTTGTTTGGTGGCATAGTCAGGAGGAATCACAAGCCTCCAAGTCTCACCAAACATCACCAATATAGAAGCAGCTTGTCTGGTGGCATAGTCAGGAGGAATCACAAGCCTCCAAGTCTCACCAAACATCACCAATATAGAAGCAGCTTGTCTGGTGGCATAGTCAGGAGGAATCAGAAGCCTCCAAGTCTCACCAAACATCACCAATATAGAAGGTTGTTTGGTGGCATAGTCAGGAGGAATCAGAAGCCTCCAAGTCTCACCAAACATCACCAATATAAGAGCATGTTTGGTGGCATAGTCAGGAGGAATCACAAGACACCAACCAAGTCTCAAAAACCATCACAGGGTCTTTAATTAATCATACCAAAGGTTTGAGGAAAAACTTGACAAAAAAAAGAACATAACTGTATTACTCCATGTTCAACCAGCACAACCTTCCAAGCACTTGAACAGAACATAACTGTATTACTCCATGTTGAACCAGCACAACCTCCCAAGCACTTGAACAGAACATAACTGTATTACTCCATGTTCAACCAGCACAACCTCCCAAGCACTTGAACAGAACATAACTGTATTACTCCATGTTCAACCAGCACAACCTCCCAAGCACTTGAACAGAACATAACTGTATTACTCCATGTTCAACCAGCACAACCTCCCAAGCACTTGAACAGAACATAACTGTATTACTCCATGTTCAACCAGCACAACCTCCCAAGCACTTGAACACTTAACATAAGTGTTGTAACACACCAAATAGTAATGGTACAATTAACAATAACTATAGCAAGTGTTCTTAGAGGGTGGGTTGGCTTTCTGTGAACACAAATGAGAGTGGTAAGAGAAAGCCCATGTCTCCTCACTAACTCAAGAAACAATAAGTAACAATATAATATATATAATGGGTGGAAGAGTGCGGGAGTAGGGGACAGGCTGTAGGGGGGTGAGGGAGTAGGGGGACAAGCTTGGGGGGGGTTTAGGGGGTGCGGGAGTAGGGGGACAGGTTTGGAGGGGGGGTTAGGGGGTGCGGTAATAGTGTTAATATATATATATATATATATATACTCACTTGACAGACATACAAACATGGTATAATATACTCACTTGACAGACATACAAACATAGTATAATATACTCACTTGACAGACATACAAACATAGTATAATATACTCACTTGACAGACATACAAACATAGTATAATATACTCACTTGACAGACATACTGTATATATACCATACATACCTTGCTTAGCCTTATAGCTGAGCCTTCTGTGGTGGTGTTGGCCTTATAGCTGAACCTTCATGCCTTCTGTGGTGGGTTGTGTGAGATTAATGATAGGCAAAGTGTACTGGAAATGTATGATAAAGAAGAAATAAAGAAACTACAAAGGTTAGAAAACAGTGTGGGAGCGCCTAGTTATACGCAAGAAACTGTAATAAGGGTAGGATTATGGAGGGACAATTAAAATACTGGCAGCATATTCTAAGAGGTGAAAGTAACATTCTACTGGAGAGTGTGATACAAGAAATGAGGTTGGAAAAAGAGGAAAAATAAGTGGATTGGAAGGCTGTTGGAAGATAGAAGAATGATGGGAATAAGAGGAATAGACATTAACAATGCTGAAATCGGTGAAAAAGTGGGAAAAAAGAAAGGTGGAAAAGTGAGATGCAAGTAAAAGATAGTCTGAAGCTGTATAGAGAGTGGAGAAAAGAACTGGGAGGACAAGAAGACATTTACAATAACACCAAAGCAGTGATAATTATGTTCAAGTGTCGTACCAACAATATCAACTTGGGAGACAGAAAGAGGTTTAGTAATCAAACAATGGAATGTACAGTCGTGGTCAATAACAATCATCCACATATGGGTATCTCAAACAATTTACTGTCTAATGTTTTCACGTTTACATATGATGTTATTGTTTTAAGTAGTGCGTAGCTGCTTGTAGTAAAATAAAAGATGGTACCAAACCTATTTATTAGAAAGATTATCATCTAAGGAACAGAGGGAAGCTGTCAAACTCTTACTTGAGTTACCCCTATATGGATGATTATATTTGACACCGACTGTATATATAATGTGTGGAAATGAAAAGGAAGATGTCATACACTTCCTACTACACTGTGAAGCCTATAGTGTAGAAAGGAATAAAAACACATAGTGCTACAGCATCCATATATATATATAACTATGATGAAGAAAATATAATTGGGAAGTTTCTATATGACAGCAGTATAATTGACCAAAGCAAATCAACAATTTATCAATTCTGGCAGATAAGAGAAAAAGATAAAAAGTTCATCTGTAAAAACAGAGTAAAACAAGACCCAGACCATAGACATTGTGAAGTACATGAGGAAGTAGAGTGGTAATTCACAATGACGTGAAGAAAAACCCACTTTTTATAGACAGAAAGTATTTAATATGGATGTTTGTGAGGCAACAACTACCTCCCTCTTCAGATTCAACTCTGTACTGCTGAAGAGGGAGGTAGTTGTTCACTCACAAACGTCCATATTAAATACTTTCTGTCTATAAAAAGTGGGTTTTTCTTAATATCAGGAAGTATCGTTGACCTTATAGCCGAGCCTTCATGCCTTCTGTGTTGGTGTTGGTCTGGGGTGCTGGGTGTAGGGTGTTGGTCTGGGGTGCTGGGTGGGGTTTGGGGTGTGTGGGAATAGGGGGACAGGCTTGGGGGGGGTTTAGGAGAGGTGCGGGTTTTTTTGGGGGTATCGGGAGGGTTTTTTTGGGTGCGGGAGTAGGGGGACAGGCTTGGGGGGTGGGTTACGGGGGTGCAGGAATAGGGGCCAGACTTTCTACCCCCCCTCCAAGCCTGTCCCCCTATTCCAGCACCCCCCAAACCCCACACCAAGTAGCACATCACATCACTTGTGTTTGTTACAGTAGACCTCTTGTAAATATTCATACGTCCTCCATCTTGGTGGTGTGACCTGTAAATATTATTGATTGATATTAGGCAACATAACAGCCAAGGTCATATGGCATCCGAGGAAGAAGGAAAGTCATTGACAAGTGGGACAGTCAAGGGGGAAATTTTGTGTTGGTAAATCTGGAGTAACTGATTCCTCCAAACTATTTTTCCAAGCAACAACAGAACACCATTATTTTGGTTCTTCTGGTTCTGTTTCCTGGCATACTTTGGAGGAATCAAGGCACTCCAATGTAACAAAAGTGAATAAATAAGAAATAACCTACTACAATAATATTTAATGTAATATTTAATGTAACAAAAGTGAATTACCTCCTTAAGGGATCTGTGATGTAGTCAGATAATTGGAGTTATACGAATCCTTCAAATATTACTACAAAACACCACCTATATGGAAGGAGCTTGTTTCATGGCAGTCAGGAGGAATCAGAAGCCTCCAAACACACACACACACACACACACCTATATGGAAGGAGTTTGTTTCATGGCATAGTCAGGAGGAATCGGAAGCCTCCAAACACACACACCTATATGGAAGGAGCTTGTTTCATGGCATAGGAGGTAGGAGGAATCAGAAGCCTCCAAACACACACACACACACACACACCTATATGGAAGGAGCTTGTTTCATGGCAGTCAGGAGGAATCAGAAGCCTCCAAACACACACACACACACACACACCTATATGGAAGGAGCTTGTTTCATGGCATGGTCTGGAGGAATCAGAAGCCTCCAAACACACACACACACACACACCTATATGGAAGGAGCTTGTTTCATGGCATGGTCTGGAGGAATCAGAAGCCTCCAATTTTAAAACATGATCACAAGGTCCTTAATAAAACGTATATAAAATTGATAAAAACATACATACAGACACGTACACAATAAAATGATCTATCTGTATGTATAATTGGAAGTGCGTACATGGCCCAGAAACACACACACATATCCTATAAACACTCACATACAAACATACATACATATATATATATACACACACACACATACATACATATATATATACACAGACACACACATATACAAACATACATACAGTATTGGTCACGGAGAGAGAGAGAGAGAGAGAGAGAGAGAGAGAGAGTTACAAGGAGTTACAAGGAAAAGAAGTACCCTAGGGGACCTTACGATCCATACAAAGAGGGTACCTGTGGGTTTAGTTGCGCAAGTAGGCGACCATCCTCGAATGTGTCATGTGAAACCATCAAGGAACACTCGCACAACGGCTTAAACACCTAGACGGTGGTTTAAGGCTTTGTCTAATCTGGACTTGAACTGATCCACAGAGTTGCTGTTGACCACATCAGCAGGAAGCGCATTCCAAGTACCGCAGATGCTGTATGTAAAGAACTTACCACACAGATCACGGTTGTATCGCTTTAGTTCAAGTTTGTAGCCATGATTCCTGGTTGTGCCCTCACTGAGTTGGAAAATGTCCCTGTAGTCTACATTGTCAAAGCCTCGTAGTATTTTAAACACTTCGATAAGCTGACCACGCAGTCTCCGGGTTTCCAAAGAGAATAGGTCGAGTTCTACCAACCGATCTTTATAGCTCTTGTGTCTAAGAGAGGGTATAAGTTTGGTTGCCCTGGCTTGCACTCGTTCCAATCTAGCGATATCCTTCCGGTAAGAAGGACTCCAAAACTGGACTGCATACTCCAGGTGTGGTCGGACAAGGGAATTGTACAGACAAAGTACTATCTCCTTGTTCCGGTATCCAAACTGTCGCTTTATGTACCCTAACATCCTTTGGGCTTTCTTCTCAGCCTCAATACACTGCTTTGAGAACTTGAGGTCGCTGGTGATAGTTACACCCAAGTCTTTCTCAGTATCAGTGCTTACGAGAGCATTGCCCTTAAGGTCATACTCTGTTCGGGGGTTTCTGTGGCCTATATGCATAACTTTGCATTTGTTCACGTTAAATGGCATTTGCCACGTGTCAGACCACTCCCCGATCTTCCTAAGATCTTCTTGTAAGCGGGTAGTATTTCCTTCTTTCGCGACATTCATACCAAGCTTAGTATCATCGGCGAATTTGGAAATCTTGGCAACCATGTCACCATCCACGTCATTAACATAGATGATAAACAGTAGTGGTCCCAGAACAGAACCTTGGGGAACACCGCTAGTAACGGGCACCCACTCTGAAGCCTGTCCATTCACTACCACCCGCTGCTGTCTGTCACTTAGCCAGTTCTCTATCCAATTTGCCACATTTCCGTCTATGCCCAGTGCACGCACTTTCCGAAGGAGGCGGCGGTGGGGTACCTTATCAAAGGCTTTCTGAAAGTCTAAGTAGACAACATCGACCGCTTTATCCCGATCATGCTCACTGAAAACAAAATGGAAGAATTCCACCAGATTTGTGAGGCATGACCGGTGCTGCCGGAACCCATGCTGGGAACCCCTCAGTAGCAAATTTGATTCTAAGTATGCTGTTATTTTGTCCACCATGATGCTCTCCATGAGTTTACAGACTATCGAGGTTAAACTGATGGGTCTGTAGTTTGACGGTTGGCTAGCATCTCCCTTCTTGAAGATAGGAGTCACCTCTGCCTCACGCCAGTCTCTAGGAACGCATCCAGTCTGGATTATCCTGTTGAAGACCATGCACAGGTGCCGTGATACTTCACCATGCACTTCTTTCAACACTTTAGGTAAGAACCCATCCAGACCGGGGGACTTGTTTGCTTTTAATTCGATTAGTTTTCTCTCGATTTCTTCTTGGGTGAAGACCATTGACTCCAACTTCTCACTGAAGGAGTCCAAAGGTTCGGGAATGGGACCACTCTCCTCAGAGAACACTGAAGAGAAGTACTCATTTAAGAGGTTAGCATTTTCTGCATCAGAGTGCATCAATGCTCCATCCTCATTCACCAAGGGACCGATCCTGCGTCGGATTGGTTTACGGCCATTCACATAACTGAAAAACACCTTGGGGTTCTCTTTGCAGAGTCTAGCCACACGGACCTCCTCAGCACGCTTAGCCGCCCTTATTTTGGACTTCACGTTTCGATTTAGTCTTCTATGACCGTCAAAGTCCCCAGATGCCTTCGCTCGACGATACGCAGTTCTCCTCTCCCTTAGTAGGTTACGGATTTCCCGATTAAACCACTTCGGTTGAATGAACTTCTGACCTGTTCCCTTCAGAGGAATAAAGCGCGACTGAAGTTCCATGAAGGAAGACAAGAATGACCTCCACAGATCATCAGCACTCTCTCCCTCCTCTAGTTCCATTTCAGCAACGCCTTCACGAAGACCTGCAAAGTTCGCTCTCCCCATGTCTAATTTTCTATGCACCGGGGTCACGGACTCCATATTAGGGACCTTAACTGAAAATCTTATAAGCTTGTGGTCGCTTCCACCTAGAGAGAGAGAGAGAGAGAGAGAGAGAGAGAGAGAAAGAGAAAGAGAAAGAGAAAGAGAAAGAGAAAGAGAAAGAGAAAGAGAAGAGAGAGAGAGAGAGAGAGAGAGAGAGAGAGAGAGAGAGAGAGAGAGAGAGAGAGAGAGAGAGAGAGAGAGAGAGGAGAGAGAGAGAGAAAACACGTATTTACAGAGAGAGAGAGAACACGTATTTACAGAGAGAGAGAGAACACGTATTTACAGAGAGAGAGAGAGAACACGTATTTACAGAGAGAGAGAGAACACGTATTTACAGAGAGAGAGAGAACACGTATTTACAGAGAGAGAGAGAGAACACGTATTTACAGAGAGAGAGAGAGAACACGTATTTACAGAGAGAGAGAGAGAACACGTATTTACAGAGAGAGAGAGAGAACACGTATTTACAGAGAGAGAGAGAGAACACGTATTTACAGAGAGAGAGAGAGAACACGTATTTACAGAGAGAGAGAGAGAACACGTATTTACAGAGAGAGAGAGAACACGTATTTACAGAGAGAGAGAGAGAGTGAGTAAATACACACATACATACCTACTTACAACACAGGAGGGTAATGTTTTCACTGGCTGCTTGTATGTGTGTGTGTGTGTTAGGTCAGGTGTGGATATACTCTGCTTCAGTCCACCATTCTGTAATAATAATAATAATGATAGTAATAATAATAATAATAGTAATAATAATAATAATAATGATAGTAATAATAATAATAATAATGATAATAATAATAATGATAATAATAATAATAATAATGATAGTAATAATAATAATAATGATAGTAATAATAATAATAATAGTAGTAATAATAATAATAATAATAATAATAATAGTAGTAATGATAATAATAATAATAATAGTAGTAATAATAATAGTATGGGACTCAGAAACTCCCACTCTCTGTCTGTCTGCTGTCGGTTTATTTACGTACACAATTTACATACACACACACACACACACACACACACTAAAAATATATACACACAGACACATACACACTAAAATATACACATACATACACACACACACATACTAACAATACCCAATTAATTTGTTAACAGTTTTGTATATATTCTAAAACTGTATTAATAAACCATTAATTATTATTATTATTATTTATTATTACAAACACACATATATACATACATACATACACACACACACATATATACAAACATACATACACACACACACATATACATACATACATATACATACACACACACACACATACATATACACACACATATATACAGTTGTACTGATCATGGAGAGAGAGAAAATCCGTATTTACAGAGAGAGAGAACACGTATTTACAGAGAGAGAGAGAGAACACGTATTTACAGAGAGAAAGAACACGTATTTACAGAGAGAGAGAGAGAACACGTATTTACAGAGAGAGAGAGAGAACACATATTTACAGAGAGTGAGTAAATACACACATACATACCTATTTACAACACTGGAGAGTATTGTTTTCACTGGCTGCTTGTATGTGTGTGTGTGTTAGGTCAGGTGTGGATATACTCTGCTTCAGTCCACCATTCTGTAATAATAATAATTATAATATTAATAATAGTAGTAGTAATAATAGTAATAGTAATAATAATAGTGATAATAATAATAATAGTAGTAGTAGTACAGTAATAAAAGTAATAGTAAAAATTATATTAGTTGTAATAATAGTAAAAATTATATTAGTTGTAATAATAGTAATAATGATAGTAGTAATTATGATGATAATGATAGTAATAATAATAATAATAATAATGATAATATGGGACTCAGAAACTCCCACTCTCTGTCTGTTTATTTATGTAAACACACATACACACACACACAATTTACATACACACACAAACACAATTTAAATATATACACACACACAAAATGTCTATTTTCGGCTTACCAGCTGCTACTATTTAATAAACCGAATATTATTATTATTAATTTAAATACACACACACACACACACACAATTTATGTACACACACACACACACACACAATTTATGTACACACACACACATACACAATTTAAATACACACACACACATACTAACAATACCCAATTAATTTGTTAACAGTTTTGTATATATTCTAAAACTGTATTAATAAACCATTAATTATTATTATTATTATTTATTATTACAAACACACATATATACATACATACATACACACACATATATACACATACACATCCATACATACATATACACACACACACATACAGAGAGAAAGAGAGCAAATACACACACATACATACATACCTACATACAACACTGGAGGGTATTGTTTTCACTGGGTGCTGCTTGTTGTGTGTGTGTGTGTCTTAGGTCAGGTGTGGATATACTCTGCTTCAGTCCACCATTCTGTAATAATAATAATAATAATAATAATAATAGTAGTAGTAATTGTAATAGTAATAGTAATAATAATAATAATAATGATAGTAATAATAATGATAGTAATAATAATAATAATAATAATAATAGTAGTAGTAATTGTAATAGTAATAATGATAGTAATAATAATGATAGTAATAATAATAATAGTAATAATAATAATAATAATAGTAATAATAGTAATAATAATAGTAATAATAATAGTAATAATAATAGTAATAAGAATAATGATGATAATAATGATAATAATGATGACAATAATAATAATAATGATGATAATCATTCACTAACACATGTAAAAATTGTCCCAAGGTAGGGAGTTTTACGGTACGGTATATATAATAATAATAAGTTAGGGTGTTTTATGGTATGAGATATGTAATTTTCACCGTGATATAAGTTATTATGGTCAAATTTCTCTAAGTTTGATATAGGTCTTACCTTGTGAAACTCCGTATAGTCTGTCCAGGTTAGGTCCGGGTATAGTCTGCTATGGTTAGGTCCCGATAGTCTGCAATGGTTCAGATTAGGTTAGGTTAGGTCGGGTCGGGTCGGGTTGGGTTGGGTTAGGTTGGGATTGGTTTGGTTAGGCTTGGTTTGGTTGGGTTAGCTTAGGTTAGGTTGGGTCGGGTTAGGTTAGGATTGGTTTGGTTAGGTTAGGTTGGGTTAGGTTGAGTTGGGTTAGGTTGAGTTGGGTTATGTTGGGTTTGGTTTGGTTTGGTTTGGTTAGTTGGGTTTGGTTAGTTAGGTTGGGTTGGGTTGGGTTAGGTATGTATGGCTAAAACAGGATATTTGCACAATAAATGGATGTTAAAATTAAACTAATCACATGAAAAAAATTGAATTATTCACTTAAAAAAATCTTGGAAAAGCTATATTTTGTCTGAAAATCTCACACGTGCAGCTCGGAAAATTTACCCAATTAAAAAAAAAATAAAAAATTGAAATACGAGTACTAAAATCAACCGGTAATTATCTATTCTATTGTTATTTTCTATTACAATGTTTTTACCTTCTATATTCACAAATTCACAACATTCTAAAACACTTTCCTTCAGAAATGCCCCATATCGGTAAATATTGAAAGAATTACCGTTATTGTGTACGGTTTTCTTACCTTCATTACCCACTTATTTAGACAATTCTAAGACTATTTTCTTTTATGGTATTTCTTCCTCAAATGCCCCATTTCCAAGATAGGGCATATTCAAATGGGGCATTTTGAAATTAGCCTGACCTTACCTAGCCTAACCTAGACCACAGCAGACTACTGGGACCTAACCTGGGCAAATTACTGGGAAATAACTGTGATAAAGTACAGGAAATGACCCAGGGAAAAATACCCGGTAATTCTTTCAATAAATACCCACTTTTCTTAACATTTCCAAGTTAGGTCATATTCAAATATAGCATTTAGAAATTAGTATGACCTTACATGACTTAACATAACCTAACCTAAACTGCAGTAAACTACCGGGACCTAACCCGGGCAAAATACCGGGAACTAACCGTGGTAAAATACGGTAAATATTGAAAGAATTACCATTACTGCGTACGGTTTTTCTACCTTCATTACCCACTTATTTAAACCATTCTAAGACTATTTTATTCTATGGCATTTCCAAGATAGGGCATATTCAAATTTTGAAATTAGCATGACCTAACCTAGACTGCGGCAAGCTACCAGGACCTAACCTGGGCAAACTACCGGGAAATAACCATGGTAAAGTACAGGAAATGCAAAATACTGGGACCTAACCAAATCTGGCAACACTGCTACAAAACGGTAATTTTTTCAATAAATACCGTACCAACTTTTCTTCGGAAATGCCCCATTTCCAAGTTAGCTAATATTGAAATTAGCCTGACCTTACCTGACCTAACCTAGACTTCGGCAAGCTACCGGACCTAACCTGACCTAACCTAACCTAGACTGCGGCAAACTACCGGGACCTAACCTGGGCAAACTACCGGGAAATAACCGTGGTAAAGTACAGGAAATGACGGTATTTTTACAGAAAACCTGGGTTCACTAGTACGTAAATATTAGTATGTTTTACCACTAATTAGGACCATTCTAAGACACTTTTCATGGGGGAGAGCCTGGGAATCCGGGGTTTTGGGTGGGGGAAAACACGCATTTCACTGTGGTTCTGCCTATATAATTGACTTCCTACCGTTATTTTCGTTGCTTTTCGTTATATTCCACGTTATTCAAGACGCATGCAATATTGGGGGTGCGTTGGATGAAGCTAGTTTCAGGTGGGGAGATTGGTTCTCTTGTGTTTACGTTTGATATGTTTTCACTACAATTATAGTCTTTTCATAGTTGTAAATGTTACAATATTCACGCTACTTTTGGCTGGTTTGGCTATATTTGCCCTATTATATTTTGTATTGGCAATATTGTCTATGAGCGTCCTACTCTTTTTATGGAAATTTCCATATCCAGGATGTTACATTGTTGCCATCTAGTGTCTACTCCTGTCATTAATTCCTTGATATCACTGTGTTGCCATCTTGTGGTTACTCTGTAAATTATTGGTAATGGAAGTGCAGTGTTACCACATCCATCTACATCCCGGGATATTTACTCGGTCACTTTATTAATTGTACAACGGTTTTATGCCCAGGTTAGGTCCCGATAGTTTGCCCAGGTTAGGTCCCGGTAGTCTGTTGTGGTCTAGGTTAGGTCAGGTCAGGTTAGGTAACACTAATTCCCAAAATAACCATTTGATTTAACATTTTATTGGAGATCTGGCAATTGTGGGATTTTATTCGATGCCGATAGCCATCCACTTATTATGTACATTACCAATTCCTCATTTTCATAGCCATTTGGGCTACAAATGTGCACCTGAACACGTGTTATTATTCACTGGGTAATTTCATTATGTTACTTTTTATTATCTTTCCTTATTTTTGGTTAGGTTTGTTATGCTTTGCTTTGGTTTGTTTGGGTTAGGTTAGGTTAGGTTAGGTTTTGTTTTGTTTAGTAAGGATATGTAGGGGTCGGTAGGATTTGGCTATAATTCTACTTCTTTTCATAGTATTGGGTGCTTCTCTTTGTTATTTTGAGTTAGTACCACTGCTTATAGCCTTGGAAATTTTGGCCCTCTGCTGGCTACTCTAAATATTAATATGTGCATTACCATCTACTAATTTTTATAGCCATTTGGGCTACTTTTGTGCACATGAACACGTGTTTTCATTCTAAGAGTATTTATATTATGTATCTATATTTTTACTTTTGTTTTGTTATGTTACTTTATTTTGGGCTTTAATTGGTTATTTAGTGTAGGGTGAAATATTGTTAGGTTATGTTTGGGTGGGATAGGTACGGTGTGGCTATCATTTTACTTTTTTGGCTGCTTTTCCATTTATTTTTGAGTTTGTAATGCTGCTGTATGGAAAACTGGGTCACGTGATTATCCCCTATAAATAGGACGTTAGAGCGTGGGTCTTTCTCTTTCAGTTGCTCACTATGGAACACTTGTGTGCCGGTTGTCGTCCTCTATTCTACGAAATTATAGCAAGCCATTTTAGAAATAACGAGACCAGTATAACTTTATTTCAAAATCACGGTGTCTTACCAACTGATCTCAAGTGTCCTAATTGCGGTAACAATTGTTGTTTAACACATGATAACCTTTTTCGTTGTTATCACACAACTCTAATAGCAAAGACAAAGAGAAGAAGACGTTGTGGATTTTCTGTGTCGTCATTTAAAGGCTCATTTTTAGACCATTCACACATCGAACCCTGGAAAGTGCTGTGTTTTATTAACGTATTTTGTGATAAGAGTTTTTCACACATCCAGACTATCAAAAACTTGAGCATAAACAGCAAAACTTCTGTCGATTGGAGAAGTTTCTGTAGTGAAGTGTGCGAGAAATGGCTAACATCTCAACCCCCTATAGGTGGTCCTCATATAACAGTTGAGATTGATGAAACCCTTGTTGTCAGACGGAAACACAACGTCGGTCGTGTTTTGTCTCAAGTGTAGGTGTTTGGAGGAATTGAAAGAGTCTCCAAGAAAAAATTTATTATCCCGCTCTTAGACGATGCGACTCAACCACTTCCACGGAATAAAGAAACTCTTATTCCACTAATAAAACTTTTTATATTGCCTGGCACTACCATTTGCTCTGATTCTTGGCGTGCATACAATTCTCTCGAGGACGAGGGCTATCGACATTGGTGTGTAAATCACAGCATTAATTTTGTCGACCCGGTTAATACTGAAATACACACACAAAACATAGAGAGATTGTGGAGAGACGTTAAGGAACATATTAAACGACCAGGAATCAAAGCCAAGTATTTGAGACAATATATTGCAAGATATATATTTCTAGACCAACACGAAGATCTTGCGTTTCATCAATTCCTTCTGGAGGCTGCAAAACTATCCGCCCCAACCGTGTTCGTCCGCCATTACCACATGATTCAGACGACTCAGATATCTCCTCTGATCACAACAATCCCACACCATCCACATAATTTCTGTAAGGTATGTTATTTATTGTTTATTCAACATTCTTTACCCTTTATTTTGTCCATTTTTATACACATATTATTATATATATGTCATTCCTACATATACATTGTGTACACATGTTGGTAACGCTGCTACTTGGGCTGTATTGGTATTATATTGCAACGTTCTCCAACACTTGGAATTTTTTTTTTATCATTAACTATTTTATTTACGGTTGGAAGTGTATAATTATGGCATTAACATAGTGCTATGCGTGTTTTCCCCCACCCAAAACCCCAGATTCCCAGGCTCTCCCCCATGTTTGTATTGGGGTATGAAAACGGGGCATATTTCGATAACGGGGCATATCCAATAAATACTCCATAGGTTGGAACTGTATTATAAAGGCAAAACCATAGTGTATAGCGTGTTTTCCCCCACCCAAAACCCCGGATTCCCAGGCTCTCCCCCATGTTTGTATTGAGGTATGAAAACGGGGCATCTCCGAGAGAAACACCATAGATGAAAAGTGTCTTAGAAAGGTACTAATTAGGGTATTTATTGAAAGAATTACCGTTTTGTAGCAGTGTTGCCAGATCCGGCTAGGTCCCAATACTTTGGCCCGGTCATTTTCTGTACTTTACCACGGTTATTTCCCGGTAGTTTGCCCAGGTTAGGTCCCGGTAGTCTGCCCAGGTTAGGTCCCGGTAGTCTGATGCGGTCTAGGTTAGGTTAGGTTAGGTCAGGTCAGGTAAGGTCAGGCTAATATCAAAATGCCCCATTTGAATATGCCCTATCTTGGAAATGGGGCATTTGCGGAGAAAATGCCATAGAAGAAAATAGTCTTAGAATGGTCTAAATAAGTGGGTAATGAAGGTAGAAAAACTGTACCCAATAACGGTAATTCATTCAATATTTACCCTAATTAGTGGTAAAACATACTAATATTTACGTATTAGTGAACCCAGGTTTTCTGTAAATTTACCGAAATGACTAGGGCAAAATACTTGGTCCTAGCCGGATCTGGCAACACTGTTACAAGATGGCAATTCTTTCAATAAATACCCAAAACTGCAATTGCCTAGAATCTAAATAAATACCAAACAATACCATGATTTACCCATATAGTAATAGTGGTGGTAGTAGGGTAGAAGTGGTGGTGGTAGTAGTAGTGGTAGTAGTGATAGTAGTAGTAGTAGTAGTGGAAGAAAGATTGGAGGGAGAAGAATTTATACACTTGGAGATTGGAGAACACTGGGGTATTTATTGAAAGAATTACCGTTTTGTAGCAGTGTTGCCAGATCCGGCTGGGTCCCAGTATTTTACCCCCGTCATTTATTGTACTTTATCACGATTATTTCCCGGTAGTTTGCCCAGGTTAGGTCACGGTAGTCTGCCCAGGTTAGGTCCCGGTAGTCTGATGCGGTCTAGGTTAGGTTAGGTTAGGTCAGGTCAGGTAAGGTCAGGCTAATTTCAAAATGCCCCATTTGAATATGCCCTATCTTGGAAATGGAGCATTTGCGGAGGAAATGCCATAGAAGAAAATAGTCTTAGAATGGTCTAAATAAGTGGGTAATGAAGGTAGAAAAAACGTACGCAATAACGGTAATTCATTCAATATTTACCAAAACTGGTTATTGAAGGGATTGGAGGATTTAGAGGGAATACTAGGGACATTTGAGGAGAGATTAGAGGATTGGAGGAAACACTGGTGAGAAGATTGGAGCAATTTGGAGGCCTCAGAGAGAAGAAATTCGATGAAATACCTTAATAATTGGGTTGAAAATACCTTAGATGAAACCAAATTACCTCAACATGGAGAGATTAGAGGATTGGAGAGACTGGATGGTTTGGAGGAAACACCGGAATGAAGATTGGTTCGATCGCCAACAACAGAGGGAAGAAATTCGTAAAATACCTTAAAAATTGGGTTGAAAATACCTTAGATGGAACCAAATTACCTCAACATAAATTAAACCTTTGACAAACGGTATACATTTCCATGTTTTTATAATAGTATTAACTTTGAAAGTATTTTAATAGTATTAATTTTCTTTCACAACGACCCAGGAAATAAATAACGAAGGAATTTTCATAAAAATTACTTTAGATAGGAGAAATTTTATCTTAAATAGCACCAAACTAGGCTAATTTAGAGTAATTACCTTAGAAATGACAAGACTGACAAAAGTAGCAATGCTGATAGGGACTACGATTGTTAACTATTATTATTATCATTATTATTACAATTTATTTATTTATTTATCTAATTATTGGGTTCTATATATTTCTTCGTATTGATTTATATATATTTCTCTTGTTATAATACTCTTATTGCTGTTATTATTGTTATTATAATTACTTTTTACATTCATCATCTCAACGGCGGCCATCATGGATAGTGACGTCATTATTGCCGTGTCGTGAAATCAGTGTTGCCAAGTCAGAGGCCGCGACTCGTGTAAAAACTGAAATTGTTCCTAATTTACTCAAGTTTTGGTGTTTCTCGGGTTAGTTTTGTATATTTGCCATAGAATATAAGTACCTTACACTTCCATTAGGTTATTTGTTGTGGAAATATAACAAATAGTAAGCCTACTATTGGAAATAAGATATAATAAGTGTATACAAATGGTAAAGGAACGATCAAGGAGCTACTAGGGTTTTGGGGGGGTTTTGGGGGGTGCGGGGAGTTTTGGGGGGTGTCGCGGGTTTTTTTTTGGGGTGCGGGAGTAGGGGGACAGGCTTGGGGGATATTTAGGGGTGTGTGGGGTGTTTTGGGGGGTTCGGGGGGGGGGGAGTTTGGGAGGTAAGGAAATAGGGGGACAGACTTGGGGTGGGTAGAAAGCCTGTTCCCTATTCCTGCACCCCCATAACCCCCCCCCCCCAGCATGTCCCCCATTGCCTCACATGGAGGTATAATATGTGGAGACTACATCCCAGCTAGGCCTTCTCTTCACAAATTTAAGGGGGTGCGGGAATAGGGAGCCAGGCTTGGGGGAGTTTAGGGAGGTGCGGGTTTTTTGTGGGGGGGTGCAGGAATAGGGAGACAGGCTTGGGGGGGGGGGGGTAGAAAGCCTGTCCCCTACTCCCACATCACCCTAACCCCTCCCCCCAGCCTGTCCCCTAACTCCCGCACCCTCCAAAACCCAGCCAACCCCCCCCAAAACCCCCGCACCCCCCTAAGCCTGGCCTCTTATTTCCGCAACCCCTTAAATACATTATTTAAGACTACAATGCACACAATCACATTGATCAATAACACAACATACTGTACACTCTTTGAGAGCACTGTGGCAAACCCCAGTTGAGGCCATGGCCTTCCTCAGGAGCTCAGGGCTGCTTCACCAGACACCTTGAGGCACTTCAACAACAACAAACTGATATGAAATTTTTTGTTAGATGACATGACATGAAATGACATTTATATATAGCATTTTTTAGTAAAATCAAATAAAGTATACAGTAAGTATGTTATGGCAAGATATATAACAGTAAACATAGTCCTCCACAGGGCTAGAATAAAGATTGTTGTAGGATCTGGTAACTTTCTAGTGGATTTGATGAGATCTGCCCACATGGATTAAAATTAATCCATGTGAGGTTTTTTCACTGGTGTGTGGACCGCCAGCACACAGGGGGTGCATTTCCCTTTGCATGCAGCAGTGTAAACTCCCTCCCCCTTATGGTCCCTTCAGGGCTGGTCTCATGGAAGGTGCGGCCCCACTTGTAGCTCTTGTAACGTGGACTTGGGCCCACACCACTGGCTGTGGGATCAAAGACCTTCCCACCAATGAGGCCCCCAGACTCCCTGGTCCAGTAAGCTGTGGTCCCATTTCCCTGGGATGTGCTTTGGTAGCCCAGGGACATACGGACATATAGGGACATACAGACTCCCTGGTCCAGTAAGCTGTGGTCCCATTTCCCTGGGATGTGCTTCGGTAGCCCAGGCATATAGGGACATACAGACATATAGGGACATACAGACTCCCTGGTACAGTAAGCTGTGGTCCCATTTCCCTGGGATGTGCTTCGGTAGCCCAGGCATATAGGGACATACAGACATATAGGGACATACAGACTCCCTGGTCCAGTAAGCTGTGGTCCCATTTCCCTGGGATGTGCTTCGGTAGCCCAGGCATATAGGGACATACAGACATATAGGGACATACAGACTCCCTGGTCCAGTAAGCTGTGGTCCCATTTCCCTGGGATGTGCTTCAGTAGCCCAGGCATATAGGGCCAGCCCCTCCTTTATTTTAATTTGTTTTTTTCACTGAGACCAGAGTGTACCAGGGGTCTGTGGGGCAGGAGGCCATTCTGTCCCGGGAGAACATCAACAATAACAGTAAACATAGTTTGGAATGAATATATACAGTACAACTATGGCTGATAGTGCTGGACCAGGGTCCAGCTGAGTGAGTGCTGAGTGTGTGTAGCTCTGTATTGGCTCAATATGTTCTCTCTGCGGGAAAAATTGAGTGGGAACCATTAGACTTGCCACCCTCTGGTGCTGGCTGGTGTGTGACCTCAGCACCCTGATATGCTTGTGGCTGGAGAACACCATTCTCGTGTCTCTCACAGCCTCACACGGGGGGAGCCTAAATCCTGCCAGGTGCTGTACCTCTTGTACCTGTGTCTTGTGGAAGACCACCAGAGCAGCAACATCCTGGTGGTGCTCCAATGTGTCCAGGGCAGGTATATCCTGTGAGGGAGGAGGGCAGCTGTTGTTCTCCATCAGTCCCTGCACTCGTCACTCCACTTTATTGAGAATCCACAGGTGTGTTGCAGTGCTGGACATCCCACTATCTCAGCAAGCAACATTTATGATAAACAGTCAATCCAAGCCAATATTGTCACATTTTTTGCAATGGGATGTGTGACACAGGTGGACGCTGCATTTTAGTCTCTTTTATTTCACATCCTTCTCAAATATATATTGTTATAAAGTTCTCACCTCACGTGTGGAATATTATAATATCACTACGATCCCTTTTCACACATCCATAGGCAGGGATAATGGTTAAAAAAATGAGAAATTACTTCTGATCCTGACCAACATTTCATTACAGGTAAGAATAATGAAAACTATACTTTGTTATTGTGATCTTTCAAGGTTAACATATAGGCTATAAGGGGAAACTTATCATATCCTAGTCTGACTTTCACCAACCAAAACAAGTAAGCTAACAGTAGTTGGGTCAGGAAATACTACCACACCAAATTCTCAATATTCTCTGGTGAATGTAATAATTAAATAAAGATTATGATAAATGTCTCACAGAGTTTCTTAAACTAAATCAAGGTTTAGGAAATTAATGGAAAAATGTTGCCAAGTAAAAGGTTAGGGGTAAGTTTAGGGTAAGTAATTACCTCTAAAACCTGACTGAAAATAATATATAATATTATTTAGAGAACTTATCATTATCAAAATGATAAGAATGAGTGGTAATCTGGTATGTGGATATGGTAATTTACTGATAGTACAGTAATGTACACTTCAATACTACTCTACTGTACTGTACTTACAAATCTTAAGTACAGTATACCCATCTTACAAAATGTTTCCATTATTCACTCTTTGAAGTTAATTTTCTGGAATATACTGTACAGTACTTTGCCTAAGGACATTATTGTGATATTATTGTTTAACATATAATTTATAGAAATAATATTATTTAGAAAACCAATGGGTAGCATATGTATTTAACTTCTTTTACAAGACTTGGTATGTAAACACATCTATGTAGCATTATTGGAACCGTGCCAGATTACAATGGAGACTGCCCACATGACCACTTTCATTTGAGCCTTCTGAAGTTTCTATGTTTATACAATGGTTGAGGCATAACATAACAATTATTATTAATAATCCCCTTGTCTCTTTCCTTCTCAGGAGCGGGAATAGGGGGACAGGCTTAGGAGGGGTTTGGGGGGTGCGGGAATAGGGGGACAGGCTTGGGGTGGATAGAAAGCCTGTCCCCTACTCCCGCACCACCCTAACCCCCCCCCCAAGCCTGTCCCAGACTCCCACACTCCCCAAAAATTCCTGCACCCCCCTAAACCCCCCTCCAAGCCTGTCCCCCTATTCCCGCACCCTCTTAATTAATACAAAAACACGAAAAAGATATTTCTACACCTCAGAAATAGGCCTTAAATATCCAGTACAGTACAGTACAGTACAGTACCATACCTTGCTTTGAAAATTCAAACACAGACGTTAGTGACTCAGTCTAATGGAAATTTTAAAATGATGACTCTGGCTACACCACCTCTCCCTATTCTGTAGTCAAGTAATAGATATACTGTATAGCATTAATATTCACACAAAAACATATTTTAAGGACTCTAGGAAAAAATAACAGACTTCTCATAGAGTCCTTAAAATATGTTTTTGTGTGAATATTAATGCTATACAGTATATCTATTACTTGACTACAGAATAGGGAGAGGTGGTGTAGCCAGAGTCATCATTTTAAAATTTCCATTAGACTGAGTCACCAACGTCTGTGTTTGAATTTTCAAAGCAAGGTATGGTACTGTACTGTACTGTACTGGATACTTGAGGCCTATTTCTGAGGTGTAGAATTTTTTTTTCATGTTTTTCTATTAATTAATAGCCTCTTTGGAAGTTGTTGAAGTTTTTTCTGGCCTTACATGTAACTGGACCTGGAGGTGATAATATGGCAAGCTGTTTTTTCATCTCCATATCTGCCTCCACATTCCCTTCCTGAATTTCCTCTAATTAGTTATTTAAGCTGCTTATGACCATTTCTATAATAATTCCTATATGAAGACAAATTTTATTATAGCGTTCCCCCTTCATGCATTGTGCTGCAACTTTGTTCACTCAGAAACAGACAGAAATCTCATTACCTGTTCATCAAAGTTTCATACAGATCAAAGTATGTCAAAAACATACATAACTTTAAAAAACATATGATAATTGTGTTTTAAAATACGGGACATTACGAGCTTGACTCAATCCTGTAAAGATACAAATAGGTAAGAACAAATAGGTAAGAACAAATAGGTAAGAACAAATAGGTAAGAAAAGTTGGTGACAATTCTGGCTGAGGCAGTTACCGTCAACGCTCAGTGGTGAGTTCCATTCAAAGTTTTCCTTTTCTTTAATATAAGTATTTTTGATGGAACTCACAACTGATAGTATGAGGTTACCGTCTCACCCTGAGTTCATAGAACCAGCACCAAATAATATTTATCATTAAATGTAAGGTTGCTAACATTGTTCAAAGATGGATACCTTAACCTAACCTAATTTAATATTAACCTAACCTAATTTAATTTAATATTAACCTAACCTAATTTAATATTAACCTAACTTAATTTAATTTAATATTAACCTAACCTAATTTAATTTAATATTAACCTAACCTAACCAGTAAACCCTTTACTAATGGGAGTGATCTATTTAACAATTCCCTTTAGTAATAAAATTGTTTTTATGTTTTCACTGTTTATCTGATATTAATTTCCTTCATTTCCCCCAACAATATTGACCCTGATAGATGGCATTGAGGGCATGAAGTAAATCAGGGAAAGAGTGGGGTTGAAACACGGCTTTAGAATATGTGCATCATGATAAACAACTGATGAAAGCGAGATGTGATGAATCCATACGTGTGATAGGCTGAAAACTATGACGTCATCCGCCCAACCAACCATGACGTCATTATCCAGTGCCTATTTACACCCGTTTACTCCCGGATGTGTTTTATTTACCGAAATATATTTAATTCCCAAACATGGTTATTCAATATAATAATCCTCCCGGTTACATTTTACCAACTCTAATAGATAATCACCATCTGAATACGTTATATTTTGAACCATTCCAAAACCTGATTATTCAATATACAATTCCTCACAGTTAATATTATCCAACTCTAATAGATCATATTTAGGACAATTCTAGGAAACTTTTTTGGTAAATATTGAAATTATTACCGTTATTGTGTACGGCTTTTCTACCTTAATTACCCACTTATTTAGACCATTCTAAGACTATTTTCTTCTATAGCATTTCCTATGCAAATGCCCCATTTCAAAGATAGGGCATATTCAAATGGGGCATTTTGAAATTAGCCTGACTTTACCTAACTTAACCTAGACCGCATCAGACTACCGAGACCTAACCCGGGCAAATTACCGGAACCTAACCCGGGCAAACTACCGGGACCTAACCCTGGGCAAACTACCGGGACCTAACCCGGGCAAACTACCGGGACCTAACCCGGGCAAACTACCGGGAAATAATGAGTAATAAAAAACAATTGGTAATTATCTATTCTATTGCCATTTTCTAATACAATTCTAAAACACTTTTCTTCAGAAATGCCCCATTTCCAAGTTAGGTCATATTCAAATATAGCATTTTGAAATTAGTATGACCTAACCTAAACTGCAGTAAACTACCGGGACCTAACCTGGGCAAACTACCGGGAACTAAACGTGGTAAAATACGGTAAATATTGAAATAACTGCCGTTATCATGTATGGTTTTTCTACCTTCATTACCCACTTATTTAGACCATTCTAAGACTATTTTCTTCTATGGTGTTTCTCTCGGAGATGCCTCGTTTTACAAACATAATTTGGAAATTTAAGCTAACCTAACCTAACCTGGACCACAGCAAACTACCGGGACCTAACCTGGGCAGACTACCGGGATATAACCGATGTAAACTATCATAAAGTAACCGGGACATATTCCCGGGACCTAACCAGATGTGGTAACACTGCGCGATCATACACAAACAAATATATACACACATATGCATATTACAATGGTTATGTCCAGTAGAGAGAGAGAATGTGTGTGTGTGTGTGTGTGAAAAACATACACATATATGGATACAGAGAAATACACACTCACACACACAGAAATAAATAATAATAATAATAATGTAGTGTTTGTAATGAATTTGTGTACAGTAAACCCTCATTATTGGCTGGGTTTAAGGGTGTGTAATGTACAGTTGGCAAAAAAAGTTTCGTTACCATCCTTTTAACAGTGCGATGTAATGTTGGTACACCTGACTGTGGAGTCAAGTGTGACGTGAAGGCCACCCAGGCACACCTTCCCTGTCCTTCCCTGCCCCAGGCACTCCTTCCCTGTCCCAGGCACACCTACCCTGCCCTTCCCTGCCCCAGGCACTCCTTCCCTGTCCCAGGCACACCTTCCCGGTCCTTCCCTGCCCCAGGCACACTTTCTCCTCCCCAGGTACACCTTCCCTGCCCCAGGCACACCTTCCCTGTCCTTCCCTGCCCCAGGCACACCTTCCCTGTCCTTCCCTGCCCCAGGCACACCTTCCCTGTCCTTCCCTGCCCCAGGCACACCTTCCCTGTCCTTCCCTGCCCCAGGCACACCTTCCCTGTCCTTCTCTGCCCCAGGCACACCTTCCCTGCCCCAGGCACACCTACCTGGTTCTTCCCTGCCCAAGGCACACCTTCCCTGTCCTTCCCTGCCCCAGGCACACCTTCCCGGTCCTTCTCTGCCCCAGGCACACCTTCCCTGCCCCAGGCACACCTTCCCATACTTATAGGGGCTAGAAAAACATCTTGCCATATTATCACCTCCAGGTCCAGTTAAATGTAAGGCCAGAAAGAACTTCAACAACTTCAAAAGGGGCTATTAATTAATAGAAAAACATAAAAAAAAAATTTCTACACCTCAGAAATAGGCCTCAAATATCCAGTACAGTACAGTACAGTACAGTACCATACCTTGGTTTGAAAATTCAAACACAGACATTTTAAATATTATAAGGGGAGGGTTATTTTATTATATAATTTCTGGAATGTGCTGTGATTTGTATGAAACTGAAAAACAGGTGTTGAGATGTGTGTGTGCTGTAAGTGTAGACAATTGGAGGACAATGTAGCCTCCTTCACACCCTGGTGACTCAGTCTAATTATTTATTTATTTTTTAATCAGCAAATGAACACTTCTAAAATATTTTAAAAACTGTGCTGTGAAAAACCTGGCCAGGGCTGTATGTGTGTATGTAGGGGGGGGGGGAGGGGCATCATGGAATATAGTCCTAAGGTGTACTGGAAGGAACACAGGCTTCACTCCAGTACTGAGGCCCAATAAGGGGGAGGATGCTTGGGCTCTGTTTACCCATAAACAATGAAATGAACATCTACTAAAACTTATCAGATATAACTGTGGGAAGAGGGCATGAGGAGAGCTGAGAAGGGAAACAACACACAAAATCCTAGTTCAAATTTCCTTGTAACAGAGCAAGGCACACCTTTCCGTTCCTTCCCTGCCCCAGGCACACCTTTCCGGTCATTACCTGCCCAAGGCACACCTTCCCGGTCCTACCCTGCCCCAGGCACACCTTCCGGGTCCTACCCTGCCCCAGGCACACCTTACCGGTCCTTCCCTGCCCCAGGCACACCTTACCGGTCCTTCCCTGCCCCAGGCACACCTTACCGGTCCTTCCCTGCCCCAGGCACACCTTTCCGGTCCTTACCTGCCCAAGGCACACCTTCCCGGTCCTACCCTGCCCCAGGCACACCTTCCGGGTCCTACCCTGCCCCAGGCACACCTTACCGGTCCTTCCCTGCCCCAGGCACACCTTACCGGTCCTTCCCTGCCCCAGGCACACCTTACCGGTCCTTCCCTGCCCCAGGCACACCTTACCGGTCCTTCCCTGCCCCAGGCACACCTTACCAGTCCTTCCCTGCCCCAGGCACACCTTTCCGTTCCTTCCCTGCCCCAGGCACACCTTACCGGTCCTTCCCTGCCCCAGGCACACCTTACCGGTCCTTCCCTGCCCCAGGCACACCTTACCGGTCCTTCCCTGCCCCAGGCACACCTTACCGGTCCTTCCCTGCCCCAGGCACACCTTACCGGTCCTTCCCTGCCCCAGGCACACCTTACCGGTCCTTCCCTGCCCCAGGCACACCTTTCCGGTCCTTACCTGCCCAAGGCACACCTTCCCGGTCCTACCCTGCCCCAGGCACACCTTCCGGGTCCTACCCTGCCCCAGGCACACCTTACCGGTCCTTCCCTGCCCCAGGCACACCTTACCGGTCCTTCCCTGCCCCAGGCACACCTTACCGGTCCTTCCCTGCCCCAGGCACACCTTACCGGTCCTTCCCTGCCCCAGGCACACCTTTCCGTTCCTTCCCTGCCCCAGGCACACCTTCCAGTCGTCATTATAATTTCTATCGTATCCACTATCATTTCTATCGTCGCCACTATCATTTCTATCGTCGCCACTATCATTTCTATCGTCGCCACTATCATTTCTATCGTCGCCACTATCATTTCTATCGTCGCCACTATCATTTCTATCGTCGCCACTATCATTTTTATCGTCGCCACTATCATTTCTATCGTCGCCACTATCATTTCTATCGCGCTCATTATCATTCCCTTTTAAGATCTAACAGTTCCCTTGTAAGGCCTAACTAATCCCTTTCAAAGCCTAACAAATCCCTTTCAAAGCCTAACAAATCCCTTTCAAAGCCTAACAATTCCCTTTCAAAGCCTAACAATTCCCTTTCAAAGCCTAACAAATCCCTTTCAAAGCCTAACAATTCCCTTTCAAAGCCTAACAAATCCCTTTCAAAGCCTAACAAATCCCTTTCAAAGCCTAACAAATCCCTTTCAAAGCCTAACAATTCCCTTTCAAAGCCTAACAATTCCCTTTTAAAGCCTAACAATTCCCTTTCAAAGCCTAACAATTCCCTTTCAAAGCCTAACAATTCCTTTTCAAAGCCTAACAATTCCTTTTCAAAGCCTAACAATTCCCTTTCAAAGCCTAACAAATCCCTTTCAAAGCCTAACAATTCCCTTTCAAAGCCTAACAATTCCCTTTCAGAGCCTAACAATTCCCTTTCAGAGCCTAACAATTCCCTTTCAGAGTTTAACAATTCCCTTGTAGAGTCTAACAATTCCCTTGTAGAGTCTAACAATTCCCTTGTAGAGTCTAACAATTCCCTTGTAGAGTCTAACAATTCCCTTTTAAATCCTAACAATTTCCTTTTATGCCTAACAATACCCTTTTAAGCCTGACAATTCCCTTTTAAAGCCTAACAATGCCCTTCTTAAGTCTAACAATTCCCTTTCAAAGCCTAACAATTCCCTTTCAAAGCCTAACAATTCCCTTTCAATGCCTAACAATTCCCTTTCAAAGCCTAACAATTCCCTTTCAAAGCCTAACAAATCCCTTTTAAAGCCCAACAAATCCCTTTCAAAGCCTAACAAATCCCTTTCAAAGCCTAACAATTCCCTTTCAAAGCCTAACAATTCCCTTTCAAAACCTAACAATGCCCTTTCAAAGCCTAACAATACCCTTTTAAGCCTAACAATTCCCTTTTAAGCCTAACAATTCCTTTTTAAAGCCTAACAATGCCCTTTTTAAGTCTAACAATTCCCTTTCAAAGCCTAACAATTCCCTTTCAAAGCCTAACAATTCCCTTTCAAAACCTAACAATGCCCTTTCAAAGCCTAACAATTCCCTTTCAAAGCCTAACAAATCCCTTTCAAAGCCTAACAATTCCCTTTCAAAGCCTATCAATTCACTCTCTCTCTCTCTCTCTCTCACATACAAAGATGCTTCTCTCTCTCTCTCTCTTAACCTAACCTAACCTAACCTAAACTGTGGCTATCTTCGGGACCTAACTTAATATCCTTCGGGATCTTTAAAAATTAAATAGATCTCGTGAATAGGAGCTAAAAGTATCCCGATTGGGTGGGTCAAGCGTATTGTACACAACTGCCTGTTGGATCTTCCGTAATTTTTCCAAGGATATCTGGTAACACTGTCCGCCCAACCTCAGTTCGTCCCTCCACTACAGAAATGTCGTATCTTAAAATTGAAATATCTAGCAGAGAATACATTTCCAGGAGATAATTCCACTGAGCATTGATAAAGGTAACCGAACCCTACCTAACACAACCTAACCTAACCAGTAGTTCGCCGGCACAGATAATACCAATATTAGCTAAATAAATAAATAAATAAATAAATAAAGCAAAGAAACATTTATATATATATAATTATAAGGAATATAAATATGTATATCAAAGACAGAATACCACAATTACTAAACCGAAACAATCCATATTTTACATTTTTTTAAACATGTCTTCAATAACAAGGAATTATGATTTATTAAAGCCTTATTATTGTATAAGGTAAGTGTATAATTAATAATAATGTATAAACAATAATAATTATTCGTATTACAATGAAATATATATAATAAACCTAACCTAACCTAACCATGTAAAGTTAATAATGTTTTAATAATGTTTAATAATTATTTACTAATAATTTATTTTGATATATATATTATAATTAATTAAATAACATTATTAAATAACATTATTAAAATATTATTAACTTTACGTGGTTAGGTTAGGTTTATAATACAATTGTAATACACATTATAATTATTGGTTATACATTATTATTAATTATACACTTACCTTGTGTAATGATGAAGATTTAATAAATCATAATTCCTTGTTATTGAAGACATGTTATAAAAAAACTGTAAAATATGGATTGTTTCGGCTTTAGTAATTGTGGTATTCTATCTTTGATATATATATTAATATTCCTCATAATTATATATCATTATATAATGTTATAGAGTTATAAGGTAATCATTTGTTAATAATATTAAGCTATAAATTAACTATAACACAGTTCAATACACACAGTAAACATTGGCTATTAATAAACCAATGTATTAATATGTTATAACAGTTATTTATACTTATGTTATGTAATTATTATTATCAGCAGATATTAGTAATTACATTACTCAACCTACATAATTATAAATAGACATATATATAAAGTTATAACGAAAAAAATAATGTAAACAAACCGTTTTTAGCTGCTTCTCTGGGCAACTCCACTTTGGTGCTGTTGAAAACACAGAGTGAGATTATCACCACCAACACCACAGGTTGGTTGTGGTTGTCTCACTCTCCATGTAGTCTGTGTTTTCAACAGCACCAAAGTGGATTTGCCCAGAGAAGCAGTTTTGTATAGCCTATTAGTAAATAATCAATTATTTGTAAATAATTTAATACTACCAAAGGTTCTTAAAGAGCCCATTTAATTTTATAATTGGTGTGTTGCCAGCGTTTTATAGCCACGTTTGATAGATTTTGACAATACTAACAGAGGTTCTTAGCCCGTTTAATTTGGTAATTGCAATCAGAGGCCAGCATTTCATCGGCCAATCAGAGGCCAGCATTTCATTGGCCAATCAGAGGCCAGCATTTCCTCGGCCAATCAGAGGCCAGCATTTCCTCGGCCAATCAGAGGCCAGCATTTCCTCGGCCAATCAGAGGCCAGCATTTCCTCGGCCAATCAGAGGCCAGCATTTCCTCGGCCAATCAGAGGCCAGCATTTCCTCGGCCAATCAGAGGCCAGCATTTCATAAGCCAATCAGAGGCCAGCATTTCCTCGGCCAATCAGAGGCCAGCATTTCCTCGGCCAATCAGAGGCCAGCATTTCCTCGGCCAATCAGAGGCCAGCATTTCATAAGCCAATCACAGGCCAGCATTTCATCAGCCAATCAGAGGCCAGCATTTCATCGGCCAATTAGAGGCCAGCATTTCATCGGCCAATCAGAGGCCAGCATTTCATCGGCCAATCAGCGGCCAGCATTTCATTGGCAAATCAGAGGCCAGCATTTCACTGGCCAATCAGAGGCCAGCATTTCATTGGCCAATCAGAGGCTACCATTTCATTGGCCAATCAGAGGCCAGCATTTCATCGGCCAATCAGAGGCCACCATTTCATCAGCCAATCAGAGGCCAGCATTTCATCGGCCAATCAGAGGCCAGCATTTAATCCATTGGCCAATCAGAGGCCAGCATTTCATTGGCCAATCAGAGGCCAGCAATTCCTTGGCCAATCAGAGGCCAGCATTTCATCTACCAATCAGAGGCCAGCATTTCATCAGCCAATCAGGGGCCAGCATATCATCGGCCAATCAGGGGCTCGCATATCATCGGCCAATCAGCGGCCAGCATTTCATCGGCCAATCAGAAGCCAGCATTCCATCGGCCAATCAGAAGCCAGCATTTCATCGGCCAATCAGAGGCCAGCATTTCAACAGCCAATCAGAGGACAGCATTTCATAGGCCAATCAGAGGCCAGCATTTTCTCGGCCAATCAGGGCCAGCATTTCCTCGGCCAATCAGAGGCCAGCATTTCCTCGGCCAATCAGAGGCCAGAATTTCATCAGCCAATCAGAGGCAAGCATTCATCGGCCAATCAGAGGCCAGCATTTCATCGGCCAATCAGAGGCCAGCATTCCATCGGCTAATCAGAGGCCAACATTCCATCGACCAATCAGAGGCCAGCATTTCATCGGCCAATCAGAGGCCAGCATTCTATCGGCCAATCAGAGGCCAGCATTTCATTGGCCAATCAGAGGCCAGCATTTCATCGGCAAACCAGAGGCCAGCATTTCATCGGCCAATCAGAGGCCAGCATTTCATCGACCAATCAGAGGCCAGCATTTCATCAGCCAATCAGTGGCCAGCATTTCATCGGCCAATCAGATGCCAGCATCCCATCGGCCAATCAGAGGCCAGCATTCCATCGGCCAATCAGAGACCAACATTCCATTGACCAATCAGAGGCCAGCATTTCATTGGCCAATCAGAGGCCAGCATTCCATCGGCCAATCAGAGGCCAGCATTTCCTCGGCCAATAAGAGGCCAGCATTTCCTCGGCCAATCAGAGGCCAGCATTTCAACGGCCAATCAGAGGCCAGCCTTTCAATGGCCAATCAGAGGCCAGCATTTCATTGGCCAATTAGAGGCCAGCATTTCATCAGCCAATCAGTGGCCAGCATTTCATCGGCCAATCAGAGGCCAGCATCCCATCGGCCAATCAGAGGCCAGCATTCCATCGGCCAATCAGAGACCAACATTCCATTGACCAATCAGAGGCCAGCATTTCATTGGCCAATCAGAGGCCAGCATTCCATCGGCCAATCAGAGGCCAGCATTTCCTCGGCCAATAAGAGGCCAGCATTTCCTCGGCCAATCAGAGGCCAGCATTTCAACGGCCAATCAGAGGCCAGCCTTTCAATGGCCAATCAGAGGCCAGCATTTCATTGGCCAATTAGAGGCCAGCATTTCATCGGCCAATCAGAGGCAAGCATTTCATCGGCCAATCAGAGGCCAGCATCCCATCGGCCAATCGAAGGCCAGCATTCCATCATCCAATCAGAGACCAACATTCCATCGACCAATCAGAGGCCAGCATTTCATCGGCCAATCAGAGGCCAGCATTCCATCGGCCAATCAGTGGCCAGCATTTCAACGGCCAATCAGATGCCAGCATTTCATCGACCAATCAGAGACCAGCATTTGATTGGCCAATCAGAGGCCAGCATTTCATCGGCCAATCAGAGGCCAGCATTTCATTAGCCAATCAGAGGCCAGCATTTCATCGGCCAATCAGAGGCCAGCAATTCTTCGGCCAATCAGAGGCCAGCATTTCTTCGGCCAATCAGAGGCCAGCATTTCATCGGCCAATTAGGGGACAGCATTTCATCGGCCAATCAGAGGCCAGCATTTCATCGGCCAATCAGAGGCCAGCATTTCATTGGCCAATCAGAGGCCAGCATTTCATCAGCCAATCAGAGGCCAGCATTTTATCGGCCAATCAGAGGCCAGCATTATTAATAATTAATTATTAAACATTATATATATATTAAGGTTGAGGTTGAGGTAGGAGTAGAGGTTAGGATAGAGGTTGAGGTTGGGGCTGAGGTTGAGATTGGAGTTGAGGTTGAGGTTTGGATTGAGGTTTGATTTGAGGTTGGAGATGAGGTTGAGGTTTAGGTTGAGGGTGGAATTGAGATTGATGTTGAGGTTGGGGCTGAGGTTTATGTTAGAGTTGAGGTTGAGGTTTGGATTGAGGTTTGGGTTGAGGTTTGGGCTGAGGTTGAGGTTGAGGTTTGGTTTGAGATTTGGGTTGAGGTTTGGGCTAAGGTTGAGGCTTGGATTAACGTTTGGTTAGAGGTTGGAATTGTGGTTGAGGTTGGGATAGAGGTTGAGGTTGAGGTTTGGGTTGAGGTTGGGATTGAGGTTGAGATTGTAATAAAGGTTGAGGTAGATGTTGAGATTTGGATTGAGGTTGAGGATTGAGTTGAGGTTGAAGTTTTGGTTAAGGTTGGGATAGAGGTTGAGGTTGATATTGGGGCTGAGGTAGAGGTTGGAGTTTAGGCTGAGGTTTGGATTGAAGTTTGGGTTGAGGTTAGGGCTGAGGTTGAGGTTGAAGTTAAGGTTAATATTGAGGTTTGGGTTGAGGTTGGGATTGAGATTGAGGTTGAGATATAGGTTAAGGTTAAGGTCGGGGCTGAGGTTGGAGATGAGGTTGAGGTTGAGGTTTGGATTGAGGTTTGGGTTGAGGTTAGGTTAGGTTAGGTTAGGTTTGAGGTTAGGTTAGGTTAGGTTTGAGGTTAGGTTAGGTTAGGTTTGGTTAGGTTTGAGGTTAGGTTAGGTTAGGTTAGGTTTGAGGTTAGATTAGGTTAGGTTAGGTTTGAGGTTAGGTTAGGTTAGGTTTGAGGTTAGGTTAGGTTAGGTTTAAAGGTTAGGTTAGGTTAGGTTAGGTTTGAGGTTAGGTTAGGTTAGGATAGGTTTGAGGTTAGGTTAGGTTAGGTTAGGTTTGAGGTTAGGTTAGGTTAGGTTTGAGGTTAGGTTAGGTTAGGTTTGGTGTGAGGTTAGGTTAGGTTAGGTTTGAGGTTAGGTTTGGTTAGGTTAGGTTTGAGGTTGGGTTAGGTTAGGTTAGGTTTGAGGTTAGGTTAGGTTAGGTTAGGTTTGAGGTTAGATTAGGTTAGGTTAGGTTTGAGGTTAGGTTAGGTTAGGGTAGGTTTGAGGTTAGGTTAGGTTTGAGGGTAGGTTAGGTTAGGTTAGGTTTGAGGCTAGGTTAGGTTAGGTTAGGTTTGAGGTTAGGTTAGGTTAGGTTTGAGGTTAGGTTAGGTTAGGTTAGGTTTGAGGTTAGATTAGGTTAGGTTTGAGGTTTGGTTAGGTTAGGTTAGGTTTGAGGTTAGGTTAGGTTAGGTTAGGTTTGAGGTTAGGTTAGGTTTGAGGTTAGGTTAGGTTAGGTTAGGTTTAAGGTTAGGTTAGGTTAGGTTAGGTTTGAGGTTAGGTTAGGTTAGGCTAGGTTTGAAGTTAGGTGAGGTTAGGTTAGGTTAGGTTAGGTTTAAGGTTAGGTTAGGTTAGGTTTGAGGTTAGGTTAGGTTAGGTTAGGTTTAAGGTTAGGTTAGGTTAGGTTAGGTTTGAGGTTAGGTTAGGTTAGGTTTGAGGTTAGGTTAGGTTAGGTTTGAAGTTAGGTGAGGTTAGGTTAGGTTAGGTTAGGTTTAAGGTTAGGTTAGGTTAGGTTTGAGGTTAGGTTAGGTTAGGTTAGGTTTGAGGTTAGGTTAGGTTAGGTTAGGTTTGAGGTTAGGTTAGGTTAGGTTTGAGGTTAGGTTAGGTTAGGTTTGAAATTAGGTTAGGTTAGATTAGGTTTGAGGTTAGGTTAGGTTTGAGGTTAGGTTAGGTTTGAGGTTAGGTTAGGTTAGGTTAGGTTTAGGGTTAGGTTAGGTTTGGTTAGGTTTGAGGTTAGGTTAGGTTAGGTTAGGTTTGAGGTTAGGTTAGGTTAGGTTAGGTTTGAGGTTACGTTAGGTTAGGTTAGGTTTAAGGTTAGGTTTGGTTAGGTTAGGTTTGAGGTTAGGTTAGGTTAGGTTAGGTTAGGTTAGGTTAGGTTAGGTTGAGGGTGGAATTGAGATTGATGTTGAGGTTGGGGCTGAGGTTTATGTTAGAGTTGAGGTTGAGGTTTGGATTGAGGTTTGGGTTGAGGTTTGGGCTGAGGTTGAGGTTGAGGTTTGGTTTGAGATTTGGGTTGAGGTTTGGGCTAAGGTTGAGGCTTGGATTAAGGTTTGGTTAGAGGTTGGAATTGTGGTTGAGGTTGGGATAGAGGTTGAGGTTGAGGTTTGGGTTGAGGTTGGGATTGAGGTTGAGATTGTAATAAAGGTTGAGGTAGATGTTGAGATTTGGATTGAGGTTGAGGATTGAGTTGAGGTTGAAGTTTTGGTTAAGGTTGGGATAGAGGTTGAGGTTGATATTGGGGCTGAGGTAGAGGTTGGAGTTTAGGCTGAGGTTTGGATTGAAGTTTGGGTTGAGGTTAGGGCTGAGGTTGAGGTTGAAGTTAAGGTTAATATTGAGGTTTGGGTTGAGGTTGGGATTGAGATTGAGGTTGAGATATAGGTTAAGGTTAAGGTCGGGGCTGAGGTTGGAGATGAGGTTGAGGTTGAGGTTTGGATTGAGGTTTGGGTTGAGGTTAGGTTAGGTTAGGTTAGGTTTGAGGTTAGGTTAGGTTAGGTTTGAGGTTAGGTTAGGTTAGGTTTGGTTAGGTTTGAGGTTAGGTTAGGTTAGGTTAGGTTTGAGGTTAGATTAGGTTAGGTTAGGTTTGAGGTTAGGTTAGGTTAGGTTTGAGGTTAGGTTAGGTTAGGTTTAAAGGTTAGGTTAGGTTAGGTTAGGTTTGAGGTTAGGTTAGGTTAGGATAGGTTTGAGGTTAGGTTAGGTTAGGTTAGGTTTGAGGTTAGGTTAGGTTAGGTTTGAGGTTAGGTTAGGTTAGGTTTGGTGTGAGGTTAGGTTAGGTTAGGTTTGAGGTTAGGTTTGGTTAGGTTAGGTTTGAGGTTGGGTTAGGTTAGGTTAGGTTTGAGGTTAGGTTAGGTTAGGTTAGGTTTGAGGTTAGATTAGGTTAGGTTAGGTTTGAGGTTAGGTTAGGTTAGGGTAGGTTTGAGGTTAGGTTAGGTTTGAGGGTAGGTTAGGTTAGGTTAGGTTTGAGGTTAGGTTAGGTTAGGTTAGGTTTGAGGTTAGGTTAGGTTAGGTTTGAGGTTAGGTTAGGTTAGGTTAGGTTTGAGGTTAGATTAGGTTAGGTTTGAGGTTAGGTTAGGTTAGGTTAGGTTTGAGGTTAGGTTAGGTTAGGTTAGGTTTGAGGTTAGGTTAGGTTTGAGGTTAGGTTAGGTTAGGTTAGGTTTAAGGTTAGGTTAGGTTAGGTTAGGTTTGAGGTTAGGTTAGGTTAGGTTTGAGGTTAGGTTAGGTTAGGCTAGGTTTGAAGTTAGGTGAGGTTAGGTTAGGTTAGGTTAGGTTTAAGGTTAGGTTAGGTTAGGTTTGAGGTTAGGTTAGGTTAGGTTTGAGGTTAGGTTAGGTTAGGT
>JAWQEG010004924.1:52500-65000 GCA_033782935.1 Petrolisthes cinctipes
TTAGGTTAGGTTAGGTTTGAGGTTAGGTTAGGTTAGGTTAGGTTTGAGGTTAGGTTAGGTTAGGTTAGGTTTGAGGTTATGTGAGGTTAGGTTTAAGGTTATGTGAGGTTAGGTTTGAGGTTATGTGAGGTTAGGTTTGAGGTTATGTGAGGTTAGGTTTGAGGTTATGTGAGGTTAGGTTTGAGGTTATGTGAGGTTAGGTTTGAGGTTATGTGAGGTTAGGTTTGAGGTTATGTGAGGTTAGGTTTGAGGTTATGTGAGGTTAGGTTTGAGGTTATGTGAGGTTAGGTTTGAGGTTAGGTTAGGTTAGGTTTGAAGTTATGTGAGGTTAGGTTTGAGGTTATGTGAGGTTAGGTTTGAGGTTATGTGAGGTTAGGTTTGAGGTTATGTGAGGTTAGGTTTGAGGTTATGTGAGGTTAGGTTTGAGGTTATGTGAGGTTAGGTTTGAGGTTATGTGAGGTTAGGTTTGAGGTTATGTGAGGTTAGGTTTGAGGTTATGTGAGGTTAGGTTTGAGGTTATGTGAGGTTAGGTTTGAGGTTATGTGAGGTTAGGTTTGAGGTTATGTGAGGTTAGGTTTGAGGTTATGTGAGGTTAGGTTTGAGGTTATGTGAGGTTAGGTTTGAGGTTATGTGAGGTTAGGTTTGAGGTTATGTGAGGTTAGGTTTGAGGTTATGTGAGGTTAGGTTTGAAGTTATGTGAGGTTAGGTTTGAGGTTATGTGAGGTTAGGTTTGAGTTTATGTGAGGTTAGGTTTGAGGGTATGTGAGGTTAGGTTTGAGGTTATGTGAGGTTAGGTTTGAGGTTATGTGAGGTTAGGTTTGAGGTTATGTGAGGTTAGGTTTTAGGTTATGTGAGGTTAGGTTTGAGGTTATGTGAGGTTAGGTTTGAGGTTATGTGAGGTTAGGTTTGAGGTTAGTTTAAGTTAGGTTAGGTTTGAGGTTAGGTTAGGTTTGAGGTTAGGTTAGGTTAGGTTATTTTTGAGGTTAGGGTAGGTTAGGTTAAGTTTGAGGTTAGGTTAGGTTAGGTTTGAGGTTAGGTTAGGTTAGGTTAGGTTTGAGGTTAGGTTAGGTTTGAGGTTAGGTTAGGTTAGGTTAGGTTTGAGGTTAGGTTAGGTTAGGTTAGGTTTGAGGTTAGGTTAGGTCAGGTTAGGTTTGAGGTTAGGTTAGGTTAGGTTTAAGGTTAGGTTAGGTTAGGTTAGGTTTGAGGTTTGGTTAGGTTAGGTTAGGTTTGAGGTTAGGTTAGGTTAGGTTTGAGGTTAGGTTAGGTTAGGTTAGGTTTGAGGTTAGGTTAGGTTAGGTTTGAGGTTAGGTTAGGTTAGGTTAGGTTTGAGGTTAGGTTAGGTTAGGTTTGAGGTTAGGTTAGGTTAGGTTTGAGGTTAGGTTAGGTTGGGTTTGGTTAGGTTTGTGGTTAGGTGAGGTTAGGTTAGGTTAGGTTTGGTCTGAGGTTAGGTTAGGTTAGGTTTGATGTTAGGTTAGGTTGGGTTAGGTTAGGTTTGAGGTTAGGTGAGGTTAGGTTTGAGGTTATGTGAGGTTAGGTTAGGTTTGAGGTTAGGTTAGGTTAGGTTAGGTTTGAAGTTAGGTTAGGTTAGGTTAGGTTTGAGGTTAGGTTAGGTTAGGTTAGGTTTGAGGTTAGGGTAGGTTTGAGGTTAGGTTAGGTTAGGTTAGGTTTGAGGTTAGGTTAGGTTAGGTTTGAGGTTAGGTTAGGTTAGGTTAGGTTTGAGGTTAGGTTAGGTTTGAGGTTAGGTTAGGTTAGGTTTGAGGTTAGGTTAGGTTAGGTTAGGTTTGGTTAGGTTAGGTTAGGTTAGGTTAGGTTAGGTTAGGTTAGGTTAGGTTAGGTTTGAGGTTAGGTTAGGTTAGGTTTCAGGTTAGGTTAGGTTAGGTTAGGTTTGAGGTTTGGTTAGGTTAGGTTAGGTTTGAGGTTAGGTTAGGTTAGGTTAGGTTTGAGGTTAGGTTAGGTTAGGTTAGGTTTGAGGTTAGGTTAGGTTAGGTTAGGTTTGAGGTTAGGTTAGGTTTGAGGTTAGGTTAGGTTTGAGTTTAGGTTAGGTTAGGTTTGAGGTTAGGTTAGGTTAGGTTAGGTTTGAAGTTAGGTTAGGTTAGGTTTGAGGTTAGGTTAGGTTAGGTTAGGTTTGAGGTTAGGTTAGGTTAGGTTAGGTTTGAGGTTAGGTTAGGTTGGGTTAGGTTAGGTTTGTGGTTAGGTGAGGTTAGGTTAGGTTAGGTTTGGTCTGAGGTTAGGTTAGGTTAGGTTTGAGGTTAGGTTTGAGGTTATGTGAGGTTAGGTTTGAGGTTATGTGAGGTTAGGTTTGAGGATATGTGAGGTTAGGTTTGAGTTTATGTGAGGTTAGGTTTGAGGTTATGTGAGGTTAGGTTTGAGGTTATGTGAAGTTACGTTTGAGGTTATGTGAGGTTAGGTTTGAGGTTATGTGAGTTTAGGTTTGAGGTTATGTGAGGTTAGGTTTGAAGTTATGTGAGGTTAGGCTATGTGAGGTTAGGTTTGAGGTTATGTGAGGTTAGGTTTGAGGTTAGTTTAAGTTAGGTTAGGTTTGAGGTTAGGTTAGGTTTGAGGTTAGGTTAGGTTAGGTTATTTTTGAGGTCAGGTTAGGTTAGGTTAGGTTTGAGGTTAGGTTAGGTTAGGTTTGAGGTTAGGTTAGGTTAGGTTTGAGGTTAGGTTAGGTTAGGTTTGAGGTTAGGTTAGGTTAGGTTAGGTTTGAGGTTAGGTTAGGTTAGGTTTGAGGTTAGGTTAGGTTAGGTTAGGTTTGAGGTTAGGTTAGGTCAGGTTAGGTTTGAGGTTAGGTTAGGTTAGGTTTAAGGTTAGGTTAGGTTAGGTTAGGTTTGAGGTTTGGTTAGGTTAGGTTAGGTTTGAGGTTAGGTTAGGTTAGGTTTGAGGTTAGGTTAGGTTAGGTTAGGTTTGAGGTTAGGTTAGGTTAGGTTAGGTTTGAGGTTAGGTTAGGTTAGGTTAGGTTGAGGTTAGGTTAGGTTAGGTTTGAGGTTAGGTTAGGTTAGGTTTGAGGTTAGGTTAGGTTAGGTTAGGTTTGAAGTTAGGTTAGGTTAGGTTAGGTTTGAAGTTAGGTTAGGTTAGGTTAGGTTTGAGGTTAGGTTAGGTTTGAGGTTAGGTTAGGTGAGGTTAGGTTAGGTTAGGTTAGGTTTGAGGTTAGGTTAGGTTAGGTTAGGTTTGAGGTTTGGTTAGGTTAGGTTAGGTTTGAGGTTAGGTTAGGTTAGGTTAGGCTTGAGGTTAGGTTAGGTTAGGTTTGACGTTAGGTTAGGTTAGGTTAGGTTTGAGGTTAGGTTAGGTTAGGTTAGGTTTGAGGTTAGGCTAGGTTAGGTTAGGTTTGAGGTTAGGTTAGGTTAGGTTAGGTTTGAGGTTAGGTTAGGTTAGGTTAGGTTTGAGATTAGGTTAGGTTAGGTTAGGTTTGAGGTTAGGTTAGGTTAGGTTTGAGGTTAGGTTAGGTTAGGTTTGAGGTTAGGTTAGGTTAGGTTTGAGGTTAGGTTAGGTTTGAGGTTAGGTTAGGTTAGGTTTGAGGTTAGGTTAGGTTAGGTTAGGTTTGAGGTTAGGTTAGGTTAGGTTAGGTTTGAGGTTAGGTTAGGTTAGGTTAGGTTTAAGGTTAGGTTAGGTTAGGTTTAAGGTTAGGTTAGGTTAGGTTAGGTTTGAGGTTTGGTTAGGTTAGGTTAGGTTTGAGGTTAGGTTAGGTTAGGTTAGGTTTGAGGTTAGGTTAGGTTAAGTTAGGTTTGAGGTTATGTGAGGTTAGGTTTAAGTTTATGTGAGGTTAGGTTTGAGGTTATGTGAGGTTAGGTTTGAGGTTATGTGAGGTTAGGTTTGAGGTTATGTGAAGTTAGGTTTGAGGTTATGTGAGGTTAGGTTTGAGGTTATGTGAGGTTAGGTTTGAGGTTATGTGAGGTTAGGTTTGAGGTTATGTGAGGTTAGGTTTGAGGTTATGTGAGGTTAGGTTTGAGGTTATGTGAGGTTAGGTTTGAGGTTATGTGAGGTTAGGTTTGAGGTTATGTGAGGTTAGGTTTGAGGTTATGTGAGGTTAGGTTTGAGGTTATGTGAGGTTAGGTTTGAGGTTAGTTTAAGTTAGGTTAGGTTTGAGGTTAGGTTAGGTTTGAGGTTAGGTTAGGTTAGGTTATTTTTGAGGTTAGGTTAGGTTAGGTTAGGTTTGAGGTTAGGTTAGGTTAGGTTAGGTTTGAGGTTAGGTTAGGTTAGGTTAGGTTTGAGATTAGGTTAGGTTAGGTTAGGTTTGAGGTTAGGTTAGATTAGGTTTGAGGTTAGGTTAGGTTAGGTTAGGTTTGAGGTTAGGTTAGGTTTGAGGTTAGGTTAGGTTAGGTTTGAGGTTAGGTTAGGTTAGGTTAGGTTAGGTTAGGTTAGGTTAGGTTAGGTTTGAGGTTAGGTTAGGTTAGGTTAGGTTTGAGGTTAGGTTAGGTTAGGTTTAAGGTTAGGTTAGGTTAGGTTAGGTTTGAGGTTTGAGGTTATGTGAGGTTAGGTTTGAGTTTATGTGAGGTTAAATTTGAGGTTATGTGAGGTTAGGTTTGAGGTTATGTGAGGTTAGGTTTGAGGTTATGTGAGGTTAGGTTTGAGGTTATGTGAGGTTAGGTTTGAGGTTATGTGAGGTTAGGTTTGAGGTTATGTGAGGTTAGGTTTGAGGTTATGTGAGGTTAGGTTTGAGGTTATGTGAGGTTAGGTTTGAGGTTAGTTTAAGTTAGGTTAGGTTTGAGGTTAGGTTAGGTTAGGTTATTTTTGAGGTTAGGTTAGGTTAGGTTAGGTTTGAGGTTATGTGAGGTTAGGTTTGAGGTTATGTGAGGTTACGTTTGAGGTTATGTGAGGTTAGGTTTGAGGTTATGTGAGGTTAGGTTTGAGGTTATGTGAGGTTAGGTTTGAAGTTATGTGAGGTTAGGCTATGTGAGGTTAGGTTTGAGGTTATGTGAGGTTAGGTTTGAGGTTAGTTTAAGTTAGGTTAGGTTTGAGGTTAGGTTAGGTTTGAGGTTAGGTTAGGTTAGGTTATTTTTGAGGTTAGGTTAGGTTAGGTTAGGTTTGAGGTTAGGTTAGGTTAGGTTAGGTTTGAGGTTAGGTTAGGTTAGGTTTGAGGTTAGGTTAGGTTAGGTTTGAGGTTAGGTTAGGTTAGGTTAGGTTTGAGGTTAGGTTAGGTTAGGTTAGGTTTGAGGTTAGGTTAGGTCAGGTTAGGTTTGAGGTTAGGTTAGGTTAGGTTTAAGGTTAGGTTAGGTTAGGTTAGGTTTGAGGTTTGGTTAGGTTAGGTTAGGTTTGAGGTTAGGTTAGGTTAGGTTTGAGGTTAGGTTAGGTTAGGTTAGGTTTGAGGTTAGGTTAGGTTAGGTTAGGTTTGAGGTTAGGTTAGGTTAGGTTAGGTTTGAGGTTAGGTTAGGTTAGGTTTGAGGTTAGGTTAGGTTAGGTTTGAGGTTAGGTTAGGTTAGGTTAGGTTTGAAGTTAGGTTAGGTTAGGTTAGGTTTGAAGTTAGGTTAGGTTAGGTTAGGTTTGAGGTTAGGTTAGGTTTGAGGTTAGGTTAGGTGAGGTTAGGTTAGGTTAGGTTAGGTTTGAGGTTAGGTTAGGTTAGGTTAGGTTTGAGGTTTGGTTAGGTTAGGTTAGGTTTGAGGTTAGGTTAGGTTAGGTTAGGCTTGAGGTTAGGTTAGGTTAGGTTTGACGTTAGGTTAGGTTAGGTTAGGTTTGAGGTTAGGTTAGGTTAGGTTAGGTTTGAGGTTAGGCTAGGTTAGGTTAGGTTTGAGGTTAGGTTAGGTTAGGTTAGGTTTGAGGTTAGGTTAGGTTAGGTTAGGTTTGAGATTAGGTTAGGTTAGGTTAGGTTTGAGGTTAGGTTAGGTTAGGTTTGAGGTTAGGTTAGGTTAGGTTAGGTTTGAGGTTAGGTTAGGTTTGAGGTTAGGTTAGGTTAGGTTTGAGGTTAGGTTAGGTTAGGTTAGGTTTGAGGTTAGGTTACGTTAGGTTAGGTTTGAGGTTAGGTTAGGTTAGGTTAGGTTTGAGGTTAGGTTAGGTTAGGTTTAAGGTTAGGTTAGGTTAGGTTAGGTTTGAGGTTTGGTTAGGTTAGGTTAGGTTTGAGGTTAGGTTAGGTTAGGTTAGGTTTGAGGATAGGTTAGGTTAAGTTAGGTTTGAGGTTATGTGAGGTTAGGTTTAAGGTTATGTGAGGTTAGGTTTGAGGTTATGTGAGGTTAGGTTTGAGGTTATGTGAGGTTAGGTTTGAGGTTATGTGAGGTTAGGTTTGAGGTTATGTGAGGTTAGGTTTGAGGTTATGTGAGGTTAGGTTTGAGGTTATGTGAGGTTAGGTTTGAGGTTATGTGAGGTTAGGTTTGAGGTTATGTGAGGTTAGGTTTGAGGTTATGTGAGGTTAGGTTTGAGGTTATGTGAGGTTAGGTTTGAGGTTATGTGAGGTTAGGTTTGAGGTTATGTGAGGTTAGGTTTGAGGTTATGTGAGGTTAGGTTTGAGGTTATGTGAGGTTAGGTTTGAAGTTATGTGAGGTTAAGTTTGAGGTTATGTGAGGTTAGGTTTGAGGTTATTTGAGGTTAGGTTTGAGGTTATGTGAGGTTAGGTTTAAAGTTATGTGAGGTTAGGTTTGAGGTTATGTGAGGTTAGGTTTGAGGTTATGTGAGGTTAGGTTTGAGGTTATGTGAGGTTAGGTTTGAGGTTATGTGAGGTTAGGTTTGAAGTTATGTGAGGTTAGGTTTGAGGTTATGTGAGGTTAGGTTTGAGTTTATGTGAGGTTAGGTTTGAGGTTATGTGAGGTTAGGTTTGAGGTTATGTGAGGTTAGGTTTGAGGTTATGTGAGGTTAGGTTTGAGGTTATGTGAGGTTAGGTTTGAGGTTATGTGAGGTTAGGTTTGAGGTTATGTGAGGTTAGGTTTGAGGTTATGTGAGGTTAGGTTTGAGGTTATGTGAGGTTAGGTTTGAGGTTAGTTTAAGTTAGGTTAGGTTTGAGGTTAGGTTAGGTTTGAGGTTAGGTTAGGTTAGGTTATTTTTGAGGTTAGGTTAGGTTAGGTTAGGTTTGAGGTTAGGTTAGGTTAGGTTAGGTTTGAGGTTAGGTTAGGTTAGGTTAGGTTTGAGATTAGGTTAGGTTAGGTTAGGTTTGAGGTTAGGTTAGGTTAGGTTTGAGGTTAGGTTAGGTTAGGTTAGGTTTGAGGTTAGGTTAGGTTTGAGGTTAGGTTAGGTTAGGTTTGAGGTTAGGTTAGGTTAGGTTAGGTTAGGTTAGGTTAGGTTAGGTTTGAGGTTAGGTTAGGTTAGGTTAGGTTTGAGGTTAGGTTAGGTTAGGTTTAAGGTTAGGTTAGGTTAGGTTAGGTTTGAGGTTTGAGGTTATGTGAGGTTAGGTTTGAGTTTATGTGAGGTTAAATTTGAGGTTATGTGAGGTTAGGTTTGAGGTTATGTGAGGTTAGGTTTGAGGTTATGTGAGGTTAGGTTTGAGGTTATGTGAGGTTAGGTTTGAGGTTATGTGAGGTTAGGTTTGAGGTTATGTGAGGTTAGGTTTGAGGTTATGTGAGGTTAGGTTTGAGGTTAGTTTAAGTTAGGTTAGGTTTGAGGTTAGGTTAGGTTAGGTTATTTTTGAGGTTAGGTTAGGTTAGGTTAGGTTTGAGGTTAGGTTAGGTTAGGTTAGGTTTGAGGTTAGGTTAGGTTAGGTTAGGTTTGAGATTAGGTTAGGTTAGGTTAGGTTTGAGGTTAGGTTAGGTTGGGTTTTAGGTTAGGTTAGGTTAGGTTTGAGGTTATGTGAGGTTAGGCTTGAGGTTATGTGAGGTTAGGTTTGAGGTTATGTGAGGTTAGGTTTGAGGTTATGTGAGGTTAGGTTTGAGGTTATGTGAGGTTAGGTTTGAGGTTATGTGAGGTTAGGTTTGAGGTTATGTGAGGTTAGGTTTGAGGTTATGTGAGGTTAGGTTTGAGGTTATGTGAGGTTAGGTTTGAGGTTATGTGAGGTTAGGTTTGAGGTTATGTGAGGTTAGGTTTGAGGTTATGTGAGGTTAGGTTTGAGGTTATGTGAGGTTAGGTTTGAAGTTATGTGAGGTTAAGTTTGAGGTTATGTGAGGTTAGGATTGAGGTTATTTGAGGTTAGGTTTAAAGTTATGTGAGGTTAGGTTTGAGGTTATGTGAGGTTAGGTTTGAGGTTATGTGAGGTTAGGTTTGAGGTTATGTGAGGTTAGGTTTGAGGTTATGTGAGGTTAGGTTTGAGGTTATGTGAGGTTAGGTTTGAAGTTATGTGAGGTTAGGTTTGAGGTTATGTGAGGTTAGGTTTGAGTTTATGTGAGGTTAGGTTTGAGGTTATGTGAGGTTAGGTTTGAGGTTATGTGAGGTTAGGTTTGAGGTTATGTGAGGTTAGGTTTGAGGTTATGTGAGGTTAGGTTTGAGGTTAGTTTAAGTTAGGTTAGGTTTGAGGTTAGGTTAGGTTTGAGGTTAGGTTAGGTTAGGTTATTTTTGAGGTTAGGTTAGGTTAGGTTAGGTTTGAGGTTAGGTTAGGTTAGGTTAGGTTTGAGGTTAGGTTAGGTTAGGTTAGGTTTGAGATTAGGTTAGGTTAGGTTAGGTTAGGTTAGGTTTGAGGTTAGGTTAGGTTAGGTTAGGTTTGAGGTTAGGTTAGGTTTGAGGTTAGGTTAGGTTAGGTTTGAGGTTAGGTTAGGTTAGGTTAGGGTAGGTTAGGTTAGGTTAGGTTTGGTTAGGTTTGAGGTTAGGTTAGGTTAGGTTAGGTTTGAGGTTAGGTTAGGTTAGGTTTAAGGTTAGGTTAGGTTAGGTTAGGTTTGAGGTTTGAGGTTATGTGAGGTTAGGTTTGAGTTTATGTGAGGTTAAATTTGAGGTTATGTGAGGTTAGGTTTGAGGTTATGTGAGGTTAGGTTTGAGGTTATGTGAGGTTAGGTTTGAGGTTATGTGAGGTTAGGTTTGAGGTTATGTGAGGTTAGGTTTGAGGTTATGTGAGGTTAGGTTTGAGGTTATGTGAGGTTAGGTTTGAGGTTAGTTTAAGTTAGGTTAGGTTTGAGGTTAGGTTAGGTTAGGTTATTTTTGAGGTTAGGTTAGGTTAGGTTAGGTTTGAGGTTAGGTTAGGTTAGGTTAGGTTTGAGGTTAGGTTAGGTTAGGTTAGGTTTGAGATTAGGTTAGGTTAGGTTAGGTTTGATGTTAGGTTAGGTTAGGTTTTAGGTTAGGTTAGGTTAGGTTAGGTTTGAGGTTTGAGGTTATGTGAGGTTAGGTTTGAGTTTATGTGAGGTTAAATTTGAGGTTATGTGAGGTTAGGTTTGAGGTTATGTGAGGTTAGGTTTGAGGTTATGTGAGGTTAGGTTTGAGGTTATGTGAGGTTAGGTTTGAGGTTAGGTTAGGTTAAGTTTGAGGTTAGGTTAGGTTAGGTTAGGTTTGAGGTTAGGTTAGGTTAGGTTAGGTTTGAGGTTAGGTTAGGTTAGGTTAGGTTTGAGGTTAGGTTAGGTTTGAGGTTAGGTTAGGTTAGGTTAGGTTTGAGGTTAGGTTAGGTTAGGTTAGGTTTGAGGTTATGTGAGGTTAGGTTTGAGGTTATGTGAGGTTAGGTTTAAAGTTATGTGAGGTTAGGTTTGAGGTTATGTGAGGTTAGGTTTGAGGTTATGTGAGGTTAGGTTTGAGGTTATGTGAGGTTAGGTTTGAGGTTATGTGAGGTTAGGTTTGAGGTTATGTGAGGTTAGGTTTGAAGTTATGTGAGGTTAGGTTTGAGGTTATGTGAGGTTAGGTTTGAGTTTATGTGAGGTTAGGTTTGAGGTTATGTGAGGTTAGGTTTGAGGTTATGTGAGGTTAGGTTTGAGGTTATGTGAGGTTAGGTTTGAGGTTATGTGAGGTTAGGTTTGAAGTTATGTGAGGTTAAGTTTGAGGTTATGTGAGGTTAGGATTGAGGTTATTTGAGGTTAGGTTTAAAGTTATGTGAGGTTAGGTTTGAGGTTATGTGAGGTTAGGTTTGAGGTTATGTGAGGTTAGGTTTGAGGTTATGTGAGGTTAGGTTTGAGGTTATGTGAGGTTAGGTTTGAGGTTATGTGAGGTTAGGTTTGAAGTTATGTGAGGTTAGGTTTGAGGTTATGTGAGGTTAGGTTTGAGTTTATGTGAGGTTAGGTTTGAGGTTATGTGAGGTTAGGTTTGAGGTTATGTGAGGTTAGGTTTGAGGTTATGTGAGGTTAGGTTTGAGGTTATGTGAGGTTAGGTTTGAGGTTATGTGAGGTTAGGTTTGAGGTTATGTGAGGTTAGGTTTGAGGTTATGTGAGGTTAGGTTTAAGGTTATGTGAGGTTAGGTTTGAGGTTAGTTTAAGTTAGGTTAGGTTTGAGGTTAGGTTAGGTTTGAGGTTAGGTTAGGTTAGGTTATTTTTGAGGTTAGGTTAGGTTAGGTTAGGTTTGAGGTTAGGTTAGGTTAGGTTAGGTTTGAGGTTAGGTTAGGTTAGGTTAGGTTTGAGATTAGGTTAGGTTAGGTTAGGTTAGGTTTGAGGTTAGGTTAGGTTAGGTTAGGTTTGAGGTTAGGTTAGGTTTGAGGTTAGGTTAGGTTAGGTTTGAGGTTAGGTTAGGTTAGGTTAGGGTAGGTTAGGTTAGGTTAGGTTTGGTTAGGTTTGAGGTTAGGTTAGGTTAGGTTAGGTTTGAGGTTAGGTTAGGTTAGGTTTAAGGTTAGGTTAGGTTAGGTTAGGTTTGAGGTTTGAGGTTATGTGAGGTTAGGTTTGAGTTTATGTGAGGTTAAATTTGAGGTTATGTGAGGTTAGGTTTGAGGTTATGTGAGGTTAGGTTTGAGGTTATGTGAGGTTAGGTTTGAGGTTATGTGAGGTTAGGTTTGAGGTTATGTGAGGTTAGGTTTGAGGTTATGTGAGGTTAGGTTTGAGGTTATGTGAGGTTAGGTTTGAGGTTAGTTTAAGTTAGGTTAGGTTTGAGGTTAGGTTAGGTTAGGTTATTTTTGAGGTTAGGTTAGGTTAGGTTAGGTTTGAGGTTAGGTTAGGTTAGGTTAGGTTTGAGGTTAGGTTAGGTTAGGTTAGGTTTGAGATTAGGTTAGGTTAGGTTAGGTTTGATGTTAGGTTAGGTTAGGTTTTAGGTTAGGTTAGGTTAGGTTAGGTTTGAGGTTTGAGGTTATGTGAGGTTAGGTTTGAGTTTATGTGAGGTTAAATTTGAGGTTATGTGAGGTTAAATTTGAGGTTATGTGAGGTTAGGTTTGAGGTTATGTGAGGTTAGGTTTGAGGTTATGTGAGGTTAGGTTTGAGGTTATGTGAGGTTAGGTTTGAGGTTAGGTTAGGTTAAGTTTGAGGTTAGGTTAGGTTAGGTTAGGTTTGAGGTTAGGTTAGGTTAGGTTAGGTTTGAGGTTAGGTTAGGTTAGGTTAGGTTTGAGGTTAGGTTAGGTTTGAGGTTAGGTTAGGTTAGGTTAGGTTTGAGGTTAGGTTAGGTTAGGTTAGGTTTGAGGTTATGTGAGGTTAGGTTTGAGGTTATGTGAGGTTAGGTTTAAAGTTATGTGAGGTTAGGTTTGAGGTTATGTGAGGTTAGGTTTGAGGTTATGTGAGGTTAGGTTTGAGGTTATGTGAGGTTAGGTTTGAGGTTATGTGAGGTTAGGTTTGAGGTTATGTGAGGTTAGGTTTGAAGTTATGTGAGGTTAGGTTTGAGGTTATGTGAGGTTAGGTTTGAGTTTATGTGAGGTTAGGTTTGAGGTTATGTGAGGTTAGGTTTGAGGTTATGTGAGGTTTGGTTTGAGGTTAGGTTAGGTTAGGTTAGGTTTGAGGTTAGGTTAGGTTAGGTTTGAGGTTAGGTTAGGTTAGGTTAGGTTTGAGGTTATGTGAGGTTAGGTTTAAGGTTATGTGAGGTTAGGTTTATGGTTATGTGAGGTTAGGTTTGAGGTTATGTGAGGTTAGGTTTGAGGTTATGTGAGGTTAGGTTTGAGGTTATGTGAGGTTAGGTTTGAGGTTATGTGAGGTTAGGTTTGAGGTTATGTGAGGTTAGGTTTGAGGTTATGTGAGGTTAGGTTTGAGGTTAGGTTAGGTTAGGTTTGAGGTTATGTGAGGTTATGTGAGGTTAGGTTTGAGGTTATGTGAGGTTAGGTTTGAAGTTATGTGAGGTTAGGTTTGAGGTTATGTGAGGTTAGGTTTGAGTTTATGTGAGGTTAGGTTTGAGGTTATGTGAGGTTAGGTTTGAGGTTATGTGAGGTTAGGTTTGAGGTAATGTGAGGTTAGGTTTGAGGTTATGTGAGGTTAGGTTTGAGGTTATGTGAGGTTAGGTTTGAGGTTATGTGAGGTTAGGTTTGAGGTTATGTGAGGTTAGGTTTGAGGTTAGTTTAAGTTAGGTTAGGTTTGAGGTTAGGTTAGGTTTGAGGTTAGGTTAGGTTAGGTTATTTTTGAGGTTAGGTTAGGTTAGATTAGGTTTGAGGTTAGGTTAGGTTAGGTTTGAGGTTAGGTTAGGTTAGGTTAGGTTTGAGGTTAGGTTAGGTTTGAGGTTAGGTTAGGTTAGGTTAGGTTTGAGGTTAGGTTAGGTTAGGTTAGGTTTGAGGTTAGGTTAGGTCAGGTTAGGTTTGAGGTTAGGTTAGGTTAAGTTTGAGGTTATGTGAGGTTAGGTTT
>JAWQEG010004924.1:85000-87245 GCA_033782935.1 Petrolisthes cinctipes
AACCTAACCTCAAACCTAACCTAACCTAACCTCAAACCTAACCTAACCTAACCTAACCTCAAAAATAACCTAACCTAACCTAACCTCAAACCTAACCTAACCTCAAACCTAACCTAACTTAAACTAACCTCAAACCTAACCTCACATAACCTCAAACCTAACCTCACATAACCTAACCTCACATAACTTCAAACCTAACCTCACATAACCTCAAACCTAACCTCACATAACCTCAAACCTAACCTCACATAACCTCAAACCTAACCTCACATAACCTCAAACCTAACCTCACATAACCTCAAACCAAACCTCACATAAACTCAAACCTAACCTCACATATCCTCAAACCTAACCTCACATAACCTCAAACCTAACCTCACATAACCTCAAACCTAACCTCACATAACCTCAAACCTAACCTAACCCAACCTAACTTAACCTCAAACCTAACCTATCCTAACCTCAGACCAAACCTAACCTAACCGAACCTCACCTAACCACAAACCTAACCTAACCCAACCTAACCTAACCTCAGACCAAACCTAACCTAACCTAACCTAACCTAACCTCAAACCTAACCTAACCTAACCTCAAACCTAACCTAACCTAACCTCAAACCTAACCTAACCTAACCTAACCTCAAACCTAACCTAACCTAACCTAACCTCAAACCTAACCTAACCTAACCTAACCTCAAACCTAACCTAACCTAACCTAACCTCAAACCTAACCTAACCTAACCAAACCTCAAACCTAACCTAACCTAACCTAACCTGAAACCTAACCTAACCTAACCTCAAACCTAACCTAACCTAACCTAACCTCAAACCTAACCTAACCTAACCTAACCTCAAATCTAACCTAACCTAACCTAACCTCAAACCTAACCTAACCTAACCTCAAACATAACCTAACCTCAAACCTAACCTAACCTAACCTAACCTCAAACCTAACCTAACCTCAAACCTAACCTAACCTAACCTAATCTGAAACCTAACCTAACCTAACCTAACTTCAAACCTAACCTAACCTAACCTAACCTCAAACCTAACCTAACCTAACCTAACCTCAAACCTAACCTAATCTAACCTAACCTCAAATCTAACCTAACCTAACCTAACGTCAAACCTAACCTAACCTAACCTCAAACCTAACCTAACCTAACCTCAAACCTAACCTAACCTAACCAAACCTCAAACCTAACCTAACCTAACCTAACCTCAAACCTAACCTAACCTAACCTCAAACCTAACCTAACCTAACCTAACCTCAAACCTAACCTAACCTCAAACCTAACCTAACCTAACCTCAAACCTAACCTAACCTAACCTAACTTCAAACCTAACCTAACCTAACCTAACCTCAAACCTAACCTAACCTCACATAACCTCAAACCTAACCTCACCTAACCTCAAACCTAACCTAACCCAACCTAACCTAACCTCAAACCTAACCTAACCTAACCTCAGACCAAACCTAACCTAACCTAACCTCACCTAACCACAAACCTAACCTAACCCAACCTAACCTAACCTCAAACCTAACCTAACCTAACCTCAAACCTAACCTAACCTAACCTCAAACCTAACCTAACCTAACCTAACCTCAAACCTAACCTAACCTCAAACCTAACCTAACCTAACCTCAAACCTAACCTAACCTAACCTAACTTCAAACCTAACCTAACCTAACCTAACCTCAAACCTAACCTAACCTCACATAACCTCAAACCTAACCTCACCTAACCTCAAACCTAACCTAACCCAACCTAACCTAACCTCAAACCTAACCTAACCTAACCTCAGACCAAACCTAACCTAACCTAACCTCACCTAACCACAAACCTAACCTAACCCAACCTAACCTAACCTCAAACCTAACCTAACCTAACCTCAAACCTAACCTAACCTAACCTCAAACCTAACCTAACCTAACCTAACCTCAAACCTAACCTAACCTAACCTAACCTCAAACCTAACCTAACCTAACCTAACCTCAAACCTAACCTAACCTAACCTCAAACCTAACCTAACCTAACCAAACCTCAAACCTAACCTAACCTAACCTAACCTTAAACCTAACCTAACCTAACCTCAAACCTAACCTGACCTAACCTAACCTCAAACCTAACCTAACCTAACCTAACCTCAAACCTAACCTAACCTAACCTAACCTCAAACCTAACCTAACCTCAAACCTAACCTAACCTAACCTAACCTCAAACCTAACCTAACCTAACCTCAAA